>BQNB010006868.1:0-17069 GCA_026074375.1 Tanacetum coccineum
TATTATTTGTTCTTCTTTCAGACAGTTGTAAAGCAAGACTCAGTCAACACACCCACCCACCTAAATTTAAGTCCTCTTTATGTCTTTAACTATGTATGTGTATATATGTGTGTGTGAGAGAGAGAACAAGATTTTATTGGTATGCGTTGAAATGTTGAAACTAGAAGAAAGAAAACTTTGCTTATTTTGTGCATAAATTGTACAGTTTTTGTCAAACATTATAGGTTTTATTTATTTATTTTTTTATTTTTTAAATTATCGTTGTTGAATTAAAAAAAAACGACACACATCTCTCGTTTTAGCGTGTCTTATCAAGCTTTTTCACGTCTCATCTCACGTCACATCTAAAACCGACACTTTAATTTATTTCGTAACCTAAAAGTCACGCATCGTATTTTAGTGGCGCTATGATGCGCCTTTTAAAACTTGATGGTCTAAATTTATTTTATTATCTGTTATTTTAGTATAAAACAGATATTATAAGACATTTCACGCACAAAACTACTAAAAATTTATCCGTCTTACTAAAAAGAACTATTTAAATGTATATTTTGAATGACATACGTAACTTGAAAATAAAATAAAATAATTACAATGTTTCATAATCTTCAAAATCGAACGCTAATTCATGTACTTTAGTTTATACAAGTAATCCTTATTTTCGGTATTCATATACTCGTATTATCTTTATTTGTCTAGTTTTAGTAACACATACTTTTTCAGGTCATATTACGTCAATAAACTCAAAACTATTTACTTTGAACATTTACGTGTTTACTTTTAATTATAACCGTTAAGTTAAATAGCATAAACTGAAAATCAACATTTAACGTAAACCGGCATTTAACAAATATAAGCTTACGTCAAATATGTGTTATATAATTTTACGAAGATAATTTATAAGTTTTCATATTTATTTTGCAAGTTTTACGTAAAACGTTTACGTTTTGCATTATGAACTTTTATGCATGCATGTAAACCATACCACTTCTCCATACTTAACGAAATACACACATTTATACATAATACTCAAAATTTAAACACTTCCCTTCCCCCTACTAATACGTATAAATTGTCCACTTTCCCACTACCACCATAACACATTACTATATAACACATTCAGTGACAAATCCACTGTCGTTTTAACAGTGGGCCACTGTGATACAGTAACGGGTTCTCATTTTGGGCCAGCCCGATTTTTTTTTATAATTATTTTGTTTTTTTTAATTTGTATGCACAAAGTAGGAGGGAAAAAAATATATTACAAAAGTTCCGATTTATTCAGATAAAAAAAATACCCGCGGAAACATCTTCGATACCTAATAACTTTAAAATAATCGATATGGTCACAAACGTACAACTCATTATATTAAAAAAAACCCATATAGCAAAAAAAAACAACACTTTAAACATGAGGCCCAACACATAAGCCATATAAAAAAAATTATTACTATTACTAATATACACATTTGTCGACAAATCCACTGTCGTTTTGCACTGTAGCCTAAAATTCGCATAAAATGTGGCCCAAAATCTGGCCCAAAGTAAAAAAAACTAGCCCAAAATTAGCCTAAAATCTGGCCCAAAGTAAAAAAAATACAAAACGGACCCTCAACTTTTAACTATTTACGATTTTCTTACACAAAAAATCCCGTAAAAAATTAACAAAAAAAACCCGTCAAGTTTTTATTGTTCACAACTTTTTTACATTCATCGGCCCAAAAAAAAAGATATCGAACCGTCCCAAAAAAAGAAAATATTCGGGAAAAAATTAACCCGTCCCAACGCAAAAAAAAATTCCCGAATCGTACAAAAAAAGGAAATATCCGGGAAAAAATTAGCCAAAAAAATAGCCCAAAAATAGCCTAAAATCTGGCCCAAAGTAAAAAAAATACAAAACGGACCCTCACCTTTTAACTATTTACGATTTTCTTACACAAAAATTCCCGTAAAAAATTTACAAACAAAAAAAGAAAATATTCGGGAAAAAATTAGCCCGTCCCAACGCAATTTTTTTCCCCGAATCATACAAAAAAAAGAAAATATTCAGTGACAAATCCACTGTCGTTTTGACAGTGGGCCACTGTGCTACAGTAACGGGCTCCCATTTTAGGCCAGCCCGATTTTGGTTTTTTTTTTTTAATTATTTTGTTTTTGTTTTTTTTTTAAATTTGTATGCACAAAGTAGGAGGGAAAAAAATATTACAAAAGTTTCGATTTATTCAGATAAAAAAAATACCCGCGGAAACATCTTCGATACCTAATAACTTTAAAATAATCGATATGGTCACAAACGAAGTTACAACTAGTTAATAAACTAGCCATAACACATCAATGAGTACAAACATACATTAACACATACCTTTAACAAGCATAAAATTTATGCTAACATTTACATTACTAGCATTGGATCCAAGCTAATTAACATTTACAACTCCTTGAAAACATTAATTTATAAAACATCATAATTCATCAAAATGACATTATGATATCATTAACAAGTTTAGTCAATATACTTACCTTGATTATGCCTCTAATTTCCTACTTGAAATTCAAAGCTTGCTCCTCCTTTGCCTCCTATAGGGGAATTAACCCTAATAATAACTAATTAGCATTTAGGATCATAATTTAACACCCTTTACTCATTATGCCCAAAATCCATAACATCAACCCTAATTTTTTAGATTGAATAATTACTTACTTGATGTGGGGAATGAAATTAGACTTCTATTAGCTTGATTACTCTCTCCTCCTTGATCAATTTCTCCAATTTAAGAAAACCCTAAGTTTTTCCCTCTTTCTTCTTGGTTGGTGTCAACACAGAAAACACACACACACACTTGATATTTCTAGAACATTTTGGAAGTCAACTGTCCTAAGTGATACTGATCTAAATTTCAGGCACAAAGATTGTTATATGGCAAGAATGGGTCCCTTGTAGCTAAAACCCTAAGGTCTTAGTGCTAGTTATGCTAATTGGCAAATAATAGTCCTACATGCAAAAAACCAGGAAGGGTTTTAGTGCTAGTTTACACTAATAGACAATATGACCCTGTTGGCTAAAACCCTAAGGTTTTAGTTCTAAAACCTGGAGGTTCTAGTAGTAATTTAGAATTTTGCAACTCAAGTCCCTCAAGTTCTACTCTATAATATTTGGCCGCATAATACATCTAATACTTAACACTTTGGCACCTAGACTTACAACTTAACCCTTTTATTCATAAATGGTAAACCAAACACTATATTATACTAACACTTATATAAATGATAAGCTTAAATATACTACTTTATTATATAAAAGTACCTTATCGGGTTTTGAGGTGTAACAATTCTTACCCCCTTAGCGGGATTTCGTCCCCGAAATCTACTCTTGGAATAAATGAGAATACCTAATCCTCATCTACTCTTCCGGTTCCCACCTAATGCTTGTGCCCTTGCGATGCTTCCATTGTACTTTCACCAATGGAATTTATTTGTTACAGAGTTGTCTTTATTTTCTCCCTAAAATTGCATTGGGTTCTTCTCGGGTGGTTATTTTTGGGTCAATCTCAACATCATCTAAGGTGATCACACTTGACCCGTCCGCTAAACATTTTCTTAAATAGGACACATGAAAAGTATTGTGAATACCTCTCATTTCTTCGGGTAATTCTAAGACGTAAGCTACTTCTCCAACTCATTTCAAAATCTTAAACGATCTTATAAATCTCGGACTAAGTTTTTCCTTTATCCATGAACCGTAGCACACCTTTCCCCTGGTGATACTTTTAACAAACAAAATCTCCTACAATAAATTCAATCGCCTCCATCTATTATCGGCGTAACTCTTTCCATCTAATCCTTGTGTCGCCTTAATATTTCTGTTCTCGAATAGCCTTAATCTTCTCCGTTGTTGCCAAAACTACATCCGTGCTTGCTAATTCCTTACTCCCCACTTCTTCCCAACATACCGGTGTTCGACACTTTCTATCGTAGAGCATTTCATACGGTGGCATTTTGATACTCGAGTGGTAACTATTGTTATAGGCAAATTCTACAAAAGGTAGGTGATCATCCCAATTACCTCTAAAGTCAATTGCACATGTTCGTAACATATCTTCCAACAGATTGAATCATCCTTTCGCTTTGACCGGTTACCGTTTGGCGGTGAAAAGTTCGTACTCATATGCAACCTTCGAACCTTAACTCATTCTTGAAAATCTTGGAAAAAATGAAAAGTAAGCGTCCATCTCAATACGTAAACAATTAGAAACGGCAACTCATGACGTGCGACAATCTTCGTTGACATAAATTTGCTACTTATGAACCGGCATATTTTTCTTGGATTGGGAATGAAATATTCCACTCTTGCGTTCCAACGATCTACAATGACCCAAATTGCGTCATGCATCTTTGTCGTTCTAGTAGTCTCAGTCACAAAATCCATTGTAATCTTCTCCTACTTCCAAACTGGAATCTCTAAAGGTTGAATCTTCCTATACGATTTTTGATGCTCGGCCTTGACTTTTAAGCATGTCAAGCACTTCTTTACACACTTTACACAATCCCTCTTAATACCTGGCCACCAATAATTTCTCTTCAAATCAAGATACATTTTTGTAGCCCCCGGATGGATTGAATACTTTGACTTGTGGGCTTCATCCAAAAGTAACTTTTTGACATCTCTTTAGAAAGGAATGTAGATTCTCCCTTGTCGAGTCTTAATCCCTCGACTATCCTCTTCAAGGTGGGAAATGTAAGATGTAATTCATTCACTCTTCCAATTCTCTTCCTTCAATTCTTCCACTTGAGCCACTTTTATTTTATCAAAAAGATCGGAAGTAACAATCATTCATAACGAGTAAATTCTTGTTACTTTTTCTCTTTCTTTTCGACTCAACGCATCCTCTACAACATTCGCCTTACCGGGATGGTAATGAATTTCACAATCATAATACTTTAGTAAATCTAACCACCTTCGTTGTCTCATGTTCGGATCCTTCTTCTCTAAAAAATATTGGAGACTTCTATGGTCGGTGTAAATTATGAATTTCACACCATAAAGATAATGTCTCCAAATCTTCAAAGCAAAGACCACCGCTGCGAGCTTAAGATCATGAGTCGGATAATTCTCTTCATGCTTTTTCAATTGTCTCAAGGCATAGGAGGTAACATTGCCCCGTTGCATGAGAACACATCCGAGACCGAAATAAGACGCATCACTATAAACGACCATGTCTTCGGTTCCCTCTGGTATCACAAGAATTAGAGCTTCACATAATTTCTTTCGTAAAGTGGTGAAAGCTTCTTCTTGTTTTCTACTCTATTTAAAAGGAGTGTTCTTCCTTGTGAGCTTCGTTAGTGATGATGAAATCTTAGAGAAATCTTGAATGAATCTTTGGTAGTAACCCGCGAGACCTAAGAAGCTTCGAATTTCACCAACATTCTTTGGATCTTGCCAATTCATCACCGCTTCAATCTTAGCCGGATCCACTTTAAGACCTTCGAAATTTATAACATGACCAAGAAATTAGACTTCTTGTAGCCAAAATTCACATTTCGAGAAATTGGCATACAATTTTTCTCTTCTTAGAGTTTCTAAGACTTCCCGCAAATGGACTTCATGTTCTTCCTTGCATTTGAGAAGACAAAGTATGTCGTCAATAATACAATGACGAATAATCCAACATTGCCAAAACACTTAATCGTTCATAAGATCCATGAAAATTTGCTGGTGCATTTGTAAGGCCAAAAGCATACAACGAATTTCATAACGCACGTAAACTCGTTCTAAAAGCCGTCTTAGGAGATGTCTTTCTTCTCGGCACCCTCAATTGATGATAACGCCGAACGGATTCAATCTTTAGAAAACCACTTCGCACCTGGAAGATGGTCGAAAAGTATCATTCAATTCTTGGAAGATGATATACATTATTCATGCGGACTTTATTAACTTAACTCACACGATAATCTATGAACATTCTCATACTACCATCCTTCTCTTTGACAAATAGGATAGGTGCTCCCCACAACGAACTACCAAGGCAAATAAAACCCTTATCAAGTAATTTGTGGTGGCTTCATTAACTCCTTCATTTTGGACGGAGCTAAACGGTATAGAGTTTTGGCTACAGGAGTTGCACCCGGAATGAGATCAATTCGAAACTCGACTTGCCTTTCGGGTGGAATACCCAGAAAGTCTTCGGAAAAAACATCAAGAAATTCGTTAACAATCGAAACATCTTCTACACTTTTCTTCTCAAAACTAGTATTTATCATATGTGCCATAAAGGCATGGCAACCACATGACAAATATTTCCTAGTCTTCATTACAGAACATAACTTAAAATCACCCTTCCTTCTATCTCCGTAAATAATGATTTCTTGACCTTGAGGATTTACAACCCTAACAAGCTTTTGACTACATAGGATATTGGCATCATATTTTTCGAGCCAATCTATGCCGATCATGATATCGAATACTCCTAGCATAATAGGAATCAAGTCAATCTTAAAGATACTATCATCAATTTCTATCTCCACATTACGAAACACATTCGACACAATTACCACTTTACTATCAGCTATTTCTACTTCTAAAAGGAAAGGGAGTTTATTTAATGGAGTGGTTAGATTTTTGCTAAATTCGTGAGATACAAAAGAGACACTTGCACCCGACACCTATAACTATACAACGGAGCATAGAAGAATTTAACAATAAATAGAACCTGTCACTACATCATGCACTACTTTTTCTTCTTCGGCAGCCATCATATACACTCGAGCTTTCAGGTTTAGAACCTCCGCCTTCTCCACCTTTTCTTCCGTATTCGACCGAATTTTTAAAAGGGCTAGCTTCATCAATTGTTTTGGGTTTGGGCATTCATTTGACTTGTGCCACAATTGATTGCAATTGTAACATATGATCATTATTTGCTTCTTGCAATCTTTGCTCATGCGGTTCAAAGCACCACATTTGTAGCAACCCGGCAAATTTGCCTGACATTCTCCAAGGTGAGTTTTGTGACACTTCTTACATGGTGTCTTGATTTGTGTTCCTCCACTTCTTCTACCTTGATCATGTTTAGGCTTTTTAAAGTCCCGATCTCCAAACTCAATCTTTCTCTTGGTCTCCTTAACCTCCTTATTCTTCTCCCTTAATAAATCCACCTCCCTCACCCGAGCTCTACTTAAAATATCATCTAAGGTGGTGCATTTAAAAGGAGAGACTACCTCTCGAATATCATCACGTAACATTCTTTGAAATCTTTCAACCTTTAGCTTTTCATTTCCATGGTACTCGGGGCAATAGCGAATCAAATAATTGAACTTCTTCCATAACTCATTCACCATTTCATTAGTTTGCGTAAGAGTTTGGAACTCTTCTTGAATTCGGTCAATCTCTTCGGCGGAAGTATATTCGGCATTGAACAAGTCCTTGAATTCCTTCCATGTACACGACCCTATCCATTCTTCACCTTTCTCACAAACCTTTCCTTCCCACCAAGTCTTAGCGCTATCACGAAGGAAATTTGAAGCAAAGTTAACTTTATTCTTCTCTTTACAATTACTAGTACCAAAGGCGCCTTCCACGACGACAAGCCATCTAGTACTAGCAACGGGTCAAGTGCCCCATCAAACTTTGGCACATCATATGCCGTGAAATGACGATAGGTTACCATTTCATTCCTATAGTCGTTCATAATTCCCTCCTTCTTAAACTCTTCTAGCTCCCTTTGAATCACCTCCTTAAGATTGTCGGTTGTTTGGCTAATATAGTACGGCATCACATTCTTGATCGCTTTTACTACTTGCTTATTGATCATCGTGAAACATAGGACATTTTGTCTCCCTCTTGCGTGAACCCTCTAAATAAGGTCCTCACGGAGCAAGAGGAAGAAACATTATCATTAACATCGTGCTCTGCATCACTAGCCGAAAGTTCGGCTTCTTTGGAAGTTGAAAGTTTTAAAACTTCCTTGTGATGCGCATTCACCATCTTCTCTTCTTACTGAAAATAAGAGTTTTAGACTATCAAGCACAATCATAGACCTATTAAATCTCATTAATAACATTTTAAATTCATACTCTTAATCAATCCTATATTTATCTTAAATGTATAGTCTCCACGATTTCAATTATACATATGTATCATATTTTTAACACTACGATGGCCAAGCGTAGTTTTAAAAATTACTATACACATGCATCTTTAAAAGTCGCGTAAATATACACATGCTACCTACCTTATCCCTAACGCATCTAAAAGTCTAAGTCTAGGAAATACTAAACATGACATCCTAGATCTCTTAGACCAAGGCTCCGATACCAAGTTGAAACGCCCCAAAAAAGACCGTTCCAATTTTGTTTGAATACCCTCGAATACCTTTCCCAACCGGTATAAGGACGACCTATAACGAATATATTTATACACAAGAACAAACCACCTTAAACAAGAAATAATACCAAGTACACTTTTCCCAATATTCTTAACCCATTTGACCCAAAATGGGTTAAAATGGACCTTGTCCCAAACACCTCATTTTCTGCACACTTTCTTTGTGCACTTTTGACCCATTTTCCGAAAAACAACCTTTATAACATGATAAAACATCAAAACCTCCATAAATCATTAACATGATATAATACATCATTTTCATAAGCATTTGTGGTCTAAAAGACCCGTAGAATTCAAAATGGGTTGGTTTGGTTAGTTACCAAACACCCCTTTAACCACATTTACTACTACATAGCCACACTAAATTCAACATTATTAAACATGTAAACCACATTGTTTTGACCCCAAAATGAAGATGACCCAAGATTGAACATAAAAATATACCCAAAAATAACAATTGACTCTTAGGGCTTCAACTTTACAATTCCTTGATTCAAAGATGCTCTTCTACTTACCAAACCAATTGCTATCCAAATCACATCAAACTAGTTCTTCTCTTTACCTTTGTCCACACCACTCAAACCTACAAAACATGGCAACTACATTCGTAAGCAAAACGCTTAGTAAGTATATGACATAAACTACATTCATCAAGTTACAACTAGTTAATAAACTAGCCATAACACATCAAGGAGTACATACACACATTAACACATACCTTTAACAAGCATAAAACTTATGCTAACATTTACATTACTAGCATTGGATCCAAGCTAATTAACATTTACAACTCCCTAAAAACATTAATTCATAAAATATCATAATTCATCAAAATGACATTATGATATCATTAACAAGTTTAGTCAATATACTTACCTTGATTATGCCTCTAATTACCTATTTGAAATTAAAAGCTTGCTCCTCCTTTGCCTCCTATAGGGGAATCAACCCTGATAATAACTAATTAGCATTTAGGATTATAATTTAACAACCTTTACTCATTATGCCTAAAATCTCATAACATCAACCCTAAATTTTTTTTGGATGAATAAATACTTACTTGAATGTGGGGAATGTAATTAACTTCTCTTATCTTGATACTCTTCTCTTCCTTAATCAATTTCTCTAATTTAAGAAAACCCTAAGTTTTTCCCTCTTTCTTCTTGGTTGGTGTAAACACAGAAAACACACACACACTTGATATTTCTGGAACATTTTGGAAGTCAACAAGTCTAGAGGTAGATACTTATCTAAATTCTGGCATAAGTTTAGATATTTGGCAAGAATGGTCCCTGCAAGCTAAAACCCTGAGGTTTTAGTGCTAGTTTCGCTAATTGGCAATAATGGTCCCTGCAGGCTAAAACCCTAAGGTTTTAGTGCTAGTTTCACTAATTGACAATAATGGTCCATGCAGGCTAAAACCATGAGGTTTTAGTTCTAAAACCTGGAGGTTCTAGTATTAATTTAGGATTTTGGTAACTCAAGTCCCTCAAGTTCTACTCTATAATATTTGGCCGCATAATACATCCAATACTTAACACTTTGGCACCTAGACTTACAACTTAACCCTTTTATTCATAAATGGTGAACCAAACACTATATTATACTAACACTTATATAAATGATAAGCTTAAATATATTACTTTATTATATAAAAGTACCTTATCTGGTTTTGAGGTGTGACACATCATATTTATCATGTGACATCAATAACTAGTTATTATTTTTAAAGATTACAAAAACAATAAAAGTCTTATAATTATATACTTGCAAAAAGTGTTAAATAAATTACGTACATATTCATACACTCAAGAATATATTTATTTTTACATCTCATAAGTTACTTGTTAAAATCTTAGACTTCTTGTTAAATTGGAAGTTATAAACTAGCTTAGTTAGTGATATATTTAATTTCATGTTCTTAGTATTTTAGTTCATATTGTGAAAGTCTTAGATGGGATTAGGATAAATTAGATTTGTTGTTATAGTAGATAATTAAGAAAGTAGATGAAGGGATTAGGTTAGAAGGATTTTTGTTGTTGAGAAGGATGTTAAATTAATAGATTTGGAAGTGTACAAAACTGTCCCAAAACAGCCCGCGTGTTAGAGATGGGTTAAAAACATTTTGACAAGTTAAAACTCTAAAAATATGATAGTACACTTAAATACGATTTCATGGATATAAAGAACGTAAAAATCAGACATAAAACGAAGAAGTTATGTCCGTTTAAAGTTTGGCGAAACATAAATACTTTTGACAGCTTTTGCAAAACTGTGAACATTCTGATTAAATTTTAAATTGAGGTTTTGACCCCTTTCGGGTCCGAATCTGCTAAAGTGTATAAAAGAAAACTTGTCCGGAATTATTTTTCGCTAAAATAAAATAAAAGACTTTTCTTTTGTCATGAATGTTTATAATGAAGGAGATACACTCCGTCAAAATTAGACTATTTTTCTGAAAAGTTAATAAATTTCCTGCACACATTCTTATAAAATATAAAGATGTTAGGATCTTTATTTGGGGTTTTCGGGACCGTTTGACCTATAAAAACCTTAGAAAACGTAGTATCACTTAGATAATATTTATACGTGTCGTAAACTTTATAAATATTATTTTATAAACTAATTAGACTATAATTAAATTGGCTATATGAAATACTAAAAATTAATGAATCGAGCGAGATAGACTATAATTAATAGGGGTGTGCACGGTTCGGTTTGGGTCGGTTTTTGGCTAAAACCGAAACCAAACCGAAATATTCGGTTTTTATAAAACCAAAAACCGAAACCGCTCGGTTTTTGGCGGTTTGGTTTTTTCGGTTTTTCGGTTTCAAACCGTTTATATTTGGTTGCAGCTTATTTATATTAATAAATTTGTTTTACGTAAAAAATTGGTTATTCTTTATTATTATTATTTTTGTCAATATGAGCCTAATAATGTTTACCCAAATTTCTACAATTATATCTATCTATTATATTAAAAGATACAACCCCTTAATTTAATGGGGCTGTGTCCATTAAAAGTTTAGAAGCCTGTGGTTCGACATTCATTTTGCATTCATTCTTCAAGAATACCAAACACCTATGTCGTTACAGCTTCTGCACTTACATCTCTTTAACCATTTACATCCAATTCATTCTTCATCTCTTTAACCGTTTACATCCAATTTAGCCCTAATTTCGAGTTGTTGTTGTTTTTAATGATTATACTACCTGAGTTTATGTTTTTCATGTTCATTCTAATATATAATCATCAATTTAAATTTATGAACAAGTCAAGTCGTGAATTTGAATTAATCATCTTCACAAAGGGATAAAAGTTCAATGTAAGTTATAATATTATATGCATACTAAGTGCTTGATGAAATGCCTAAATGAAGAGACAATGTTCTAAGTGAAGATCACTTATTGTTTACAGCTTTATATGATTTCGACTTTAAGCTTTTTCAGGTATATGATGAGGAAGAACCTATGGAGGTACAATAGACACCACTAGAGGTAAATTAAAAAGGGTCAATTTGGGATGTTTTTATATTTAATAGCTCAAATGAATCTTATGTAATTTGTATAATCACATGACAAAATGTTTTTTTTAAAATAGAGACAAATAATTGAGTAGTAATGTTTTCCATTTTGTGTTTTTCAGGTTGAGAAGAAGACTAAAACCGAAAAGTTATGTGATCAGCTTACACGTAGTATAGTGCAGCCATTCATGGACACAAATCTCAGGGCGAGAGAGACTGTGTTCTCAGTCAATTTTGTTCGGGGATGATTATCATACTTAGATACCCAGATACGGTAATGTTTAATATGAAATTACAGCATGTAAGATAACCACCATCTTCAAAAAAGGAGGGATTAGGTATTCTTACGACAAGCTAGCAGCGTATTTGGCGGAGATAACACGGCTACGGTGAAGCTTAATCTAAAGAAGGTGAGGTCTTTGTTTTGAATATCTTTTGGATTTTGAAATTAGGTTTTTATTGCAGTTAGCAGCTAAGTGTCACGAGCCAAATTCTGAAGGGTCGGGTTCTGCTAAGAAGGCGTACATGAATGCGAGGGTTGCTGGTTTATTCTTGTTGGTCTTGTTGGAGTAACTCAACGGTAAGGGTGTAGTACGTGCCATGAGTAGAGGAATCGATATGGCACCACACTGGTCGGGAGTTGGGGTCGCTCCCCTGATGAGTCCAAGGCAGGACGAAACCAGTGAACCTCTATTATACGCGGGATGGATGACTGGTCCTTATCGAGTAGAGGACGCCACGCGGGGTCGAAACGATGACCCCGTGACAGTGGTATCAGAGCCAAGTCGGACCAAGGCGGACCGAAGCAGAATCATTCAAGTTGTTCTCCCAAAAAGTTCTTAAAAGTGTTGGCTGCGCAAAGGTGGTGGGAGTGATCTCACGAGATGTTGAAGATTCAATATGATGTTGTGTGGAGTTCACAATGTCACATTCGATGGAATCCAGAAAGAGTAATGGACTAATTCAAATGGTGGATGACAGTCGTTGCACGCTGGATCTTAAGTCGCCAGAAAGAGTAATGGACTAAAGGGTAGTCGCTGCACGCTGGGACCCAAAGAGTAGAAATTCGAATGGCTCTTTAAGCCATGAAGCAGGAGTAAAGCCAAATCATTTGAAGGATGTCGTTCGTCAGTGCAAATGACCATGCACGAGGTCGTGCATGAAATGGTGGTGGGAGAATGTCACGAGCCAAATTCTGAAGGGTCGGATTCTGCTTGGAAGGCGTACATGAATGCGAGGGTTGCTGGCTTATTCCTGTTGGTCTTATTGGAGTAACCCAACGGTAAGGGTGCAGTACGTGCCACGAGTAGAGGACTTGATATGGCACCACACTGGTCGGGAGTTGGAGCTGCTCCCCTGATGAGTCCAAGGCATGACGAAACCAGTGAACCTCTATTATACGCGCGATGGATGGCTGGCCCTTATCGAGTAGAGGACGCCATGCGGGGTCGAAACGATGACCCCATGACATAAGGGTTTAGGTTTTTGTCTAAAACTTTTATTATAATTGTTGTTGATATGTACTTTGTTATGATTCTTTAATGACGTTACAGTTGGAAGACTCATTAGGAGCAACAATCAACGTGATGTTCCAAAATACACGTGTCAACTGTATGGGTATTGTAAAACCCGGTCATTGTGTCCTCGTATCTTATAAATTGCAGTTATATAGTATGTGCTTTTTTTGAAGTTTTGGTTGTTTTTACAGTTTATGTTGCTGCTTTTCATTTTTTGAAGTTGTTATTGGTGGGTTTTTATCTTATAGATGAGAATATTCCTGAAGTTGTGTTTAAAGGTTTAATGATTACCATTAATTAGAAAAGGGTTCTAAAGTGAGGTTGATGGAAACATTTTATCATACCGTGTTTCTTTTAAATTTACTTAGTAGACCTGCTTACTTTTGGTTTTCTGCTGCAAATATGTTGTTTCGAATAAGCCACATTACATCATTTGCCAATGATAATTAGAATGAAGGCGAGTCTTTTTTTGGTGTCCCCCACCCCCCCCCCAGATATTTATTAAATTTTGACATTACATTAACTACGATTATTTAGAGTTTGAAAAATAGGTTGTTTCCGATAAATAACTATGAAGCTGCTTATTGTGTCTGTGATTTTGATTTTTAGTTCTTCCTTGGGGATTTCAGGAGGAATGGGTGTTTTTTTTAATGGAAATTAATATCTGGAAAGTATGAGGATGATGAGAAGTTGGATAGTATCATGATTGCCAAAGGGTACAGTTAAATGGTACTACTTTTATACCATTTGATTAATTTTTATTTCGAGTTTACATAATATGAGTACTTATTATATCTTAAAAACACAGTTATAGTATTAGTTGTACTCGAAAACCTTAACGTGGTAAATCTGATATGCTTTGTGTCGTCTTATTATCGATATATAAAGTTATGTAGTTGTATGTGGGAACTTATATCATTCATGTAGACTGCGTTAGCTTACCGAGGTCGAGTGGAATTGGTAAGTGTCGTTCAACAATTTTAGTCATTCAGTACGACTCATGTTGCAATGCTATCAATCTTAGAACTGCCCTATTTGTTGTGTTTTAAGTCAATTGTATGTGTTTAGGGTGTCGAATATGGATTTGACTACTTTGGTTAACTTTAGGACCCAAAGCCATACACTAACATTAGTTGAGACAAAAGGATCACATTAAATTCCTCTAGGGGAAAGTAAAAGGTATTGAGTAAGGAAGTCGGTTAATGAGTAGACCATCAGCCATAGGAAGCTTTATGCCAAGGTAATTAAAATTCAATCAAGTGTTAGTACTATTAATTTGTGATGCCAGATAGTACAACCTGTGTGCTCTGACATCCACCAGTCACTAATGAGTGCATTGAATTCCTCGACAGGTTCTAAATGTGGAAAAAAATGACGGCCTTTGCTCGCATATCGACTGCTTCAAAACCACCAGAAACCCTAAGCATTTTGGTTGAAGGAAAATAAGAGTATGATCCAATCTAATCTTTCGTTTGCATTATGTAAGTCCAGTGTGTGTTTCCAGGGATAGGATATTTTGTCCCAAACATGTCTTCTTGCCATGGTAGTGATTAAATTTAGCAAATTTGGAAATTTTCTTTGGAAATTAATGTTTTATGCAGTGTTGTATCGGCGAAGAAGATGTTAGCAGACGTAAAATGCTAACACGTGAATTCTTTGGTAGCATCACTGAAGAAGAAAGGAAATAGGAGGACGGAGGAGGAGGAAAAGAAGTAAAAGGAGTGACTTTGAGAGAGTATAAAAAAGTATTCTATTCAAGAGTTCTCGATCCACACCAGTGTTCAGGAAGCAGATAAACAAAGTTAGTTGCGATCAGGCCATATATAAAAACATTCAGAACGTTTATAAACGACTGGATTGTCACTCTGTTTGACTATAAGTTTTTATTGTGCAAGTTCTTTTATTGTGGTACAAGATACAAGATCAATGTTCGTTATGGATGTCTTGATTTCATGCATTATTTTCTTTAAACCGCAATACATAAATTCTGCATATCCGATTCAAATTAATATGTTTTAATACCTTTTAATGTATGTCTTGACGGTAGGATTTGTATACTAATTGTTTCAAGTAAAATCAAATATCAGAAACAAACACCATCTGACCTTAAGACTAAATAAAAAAAAATCACACCTTTTAAACTTCGAGGTACTTGGATATTGCTGCAACTTGCAGCAGGCGTGTTTGGACACTGCTATGTCCAAGTGACATACAATATAAATTCTGCAACTTGTAACAGGGGTGTTTGGATACTACTATGCAGCAGGGGTGTTTGGATACTACTATGCAGCAGGGGTGTTTGGAAATTGCTGCAACTTGCAGCAGAGGTGTTTGGATACTGCTGTAACTTGCAGCAGGGGGTGTTTGGACATTGTTGCATACTTTATTATTAAGTTAGATGAAATTGTTTTTGTGTATTATTAGATTTATTGTGTAGGAAATAGTATGTGAATATTTTGAAAATCATATTAAAATGTTTGATCTAAGGATTTTAATATAGCATTTTGTTGACTACCTTGGAATGCTTACTACCAAATCAAAAGTGCTTCACTATGAACTTGCACAGGATTAGAGCAATATGGTTTCTTATGTTTCTTGAGTGTATTTCCCCCAAACAAATGTTCCTTTCATTTATTATTACCTCAAAATATTTTTCTATAGGTTTTTGCAACCATTTCACCAAGTTCTATCATTTCAGTTTCACCATTTTTGACCTGCATTTTGTATATGAATGACATGTTACTTTGCTGTCAATGTTACATTGTGTAAAAATGACATAATATGTTGCTTTGAGGTCCCTGTAAGGTTAGATACAACTGATGCACAAAAATTGCGAAAAGAATATGTCATCACGACTCATCAGTCTTCTTCTTTTATGTGTTTAGTTCTCATCTTACGAGAAAGGGAAGGAAGTGGAAGAGTTCTTTGCCAGCCGTGCTAAGCCTTCAATTGCAAGGACATTAAAGCAGAACATTGAGCGGGTTAAGATTAATGCCAAGTGGGTTGAGACATGTCGAAATGAGAAAAAATGGTCTGATGGAAGAAAAACCTCCATTCTCATTGGTTGTATTGCTTGATGTATTGGAACACTCCTAAGCCGCTTTGCCCAAGACATATGAGTAGACCTTGACCTCGACCTCATTCATGTGAACATATATTACAAAAGCAAGCATGATGAAATTGACTACGTATACAAAACACATGAAGCCCAAATGACGTCATCATTTGCGTCACACAAACCACTTCATCTTCACACGCTTTCATAACTTTTTTGATTATTATTCATCTATCTGGGTCATTTTGCAATATGTTGTATGACATGGGTTAGTTTTAAATTCTAATTTCATTTGGATTTGTTACTTAACCATCTGGGTGTTGTTTATATTTCATTCTTGCTAGGTTTTCTGTTTGTTGATATCTACTTAAGTTTTTTGCTTTCGATTTGATTATGTATTGGTAGCTAAAGATTACGTGGCCCGTTTCAAAAATATGCACCATCAAACTTAGACATCAGCATTTCACAGAACCATTACGCAGTCAACAATTAGACACAACCCGTGTGCATCACACGGGTCTGCATGCCTCGTACATATAAATGAGACACACATATGCAATTGAAAATACACATAGTATGATCATTATCATATATGT
>BQNB010006868.1:18005-79366 GCA_026074375.1 Tanacetum coccineum
TTTTTAAGTTGCTTATTGTTAGCTTTTTCAAAAAGTTATACATCATTTAGGGTTAAATTTTTGGATAATTTAGTTTTGTTTTAACTCACGTTTTTACTCTCCCATCCACGTTTTAGGATTTACTCATTCTAGCTTTCATTTTTTGGTTTTCCTTAATTGTTTTTGCATTCTAATTAGAACAACAAAATCCAAATCTTTTTCCATTCAAGCATCGTAATTCAAACCAACTTTCAACTTTTCAATTCGCTCCTCGTTGGGGATAAACGACCTGGGAATATCATATCATACTACTCTCGGTTTCATTGATTATTTTTAGATTATACTTATTATATATATTTTATTATATATTATTATATATATAAAGGTGTTGATTTAAAAACGGGATAATCAACCACCAAAGAATAATAATGTATGTTATTAGGAAAATCAAAAGACTAACATGTAATAAAAATTAACACCAAGGAATAATAGTGTATATGTAATCAAAATAATAACATGTAATAAAAATTAACCACTAAATAAGAATAATGTATATTAATATTCAGTAAGGACTAATAATGTATGCTACTAAAAGAATCGAAAACTAACATGTAATAAAAAGTAACCATCAAACACTAATAATTTATGTTGTTAAGAAAATTAAAAGACTAACATGTAGTAATAGAAATTAACCATCAAGAAATAATAATGTATATTATTATTCACTAAATAGAGTATGAATAATAAAATGTCAAACCAAGTCTTAGGATATGGAGCAGGTACATGTTTGGTGGGCACAAAGAGAAAGTGGAAAAATTAAGATACGAAGCGATGAATTAGGAGTTAGAGCAGAAAAAAGAGTTTTAACAAATAGTGAGAGGAATTCATGGATGGAGGTTAGAATGAAGTAGGAAGATGCGAAAAAGGATTACGATAACATGCTTCTTCCATTCACACATTAGGAGGAGGAACAACAAATGAACATAAGTGGTATTATGGTTAACGGATTATGGTGTGAGGATCCAAAAATAATCAAGGATGAAATGGCTAGGCATTACAAAAGTTTGTTCTCCGAGGGGGGATGACTCTCCCGTTATTTTGTAGTAGCAAACTTGAAAAAATATCAATGGAGGAGGCTCGTACATTGGAGAAGGAATTCATTGAAAAGGAAGTGTGGGAAGCAATTTGCGGGTGTGGGGGGATAAAGCTCCGGGGCCCGATGGTTTTAATTTTAAATTTATCAAACAATCATGGGAGCTCATTAAAGCGGATCTTATAAGGGTGGTTGAATGGTTTTGGAAAAAAATGGAAATCTCGAGGGGGTGTAATGCGTCTTTCGTCACCATCATTCTTAAGGTGGCGGATCCTATAGGTTTGGGCGATTTTCTTCCTATTAGTCTCATCAGTTGCTACTACAAAATTATTGCAAAAATGTTAGCGAAAAGGGTTAAAAAGTGGTGGAAAATGTAGTGGGGGAAGTGCAAAATGCGTTCATAAAAGGTAGGTTTATCCTTGACGGGGTTCTTATTGCAAACGAGACAATGGGCTTTTTGAAGAAAAAGAAAGAACAAGGATTGATTTTCAAAGTGGACTTCGAGAAGGCGTACGATAGTATAAATTAGAGATTTTTATTAGACATAATGAAAAGAATGGGATTCGCAGAAAATGGTGTAAATGGGTGGATACTTGCCTTAGGTCGTCATCTATGTCCATTTTGGTCAACGGGTCTCCATCGAAGGAATTTGGCCTCGAGAGGGGGGTTAGACAAGGAGACCCGTTATCACCTTTTCTGTTTATCTTGGCGGCAGAGGGGCTCAATGTGATTGTTACTGAGGCGGTGGAGAAGAGTATTTTTAGAGGTGTCGTGGTGGGTGCAAATAAGGTCATAGTTTCACATCTTCAATACGCGGATGATACTATATGTTTTGGAGAATGGAATAAAGAGAATGCTAAATCTCTTATGTACATCCTCAAATATTTCAAAAAGATATCTGGTTTAAAGGTAAACTATAATAAGAGTAAAATTTACGGTATTGGAGTTAATGAGGAGGATATGGCGGATATGGCAAGATGGGTGAGGTGTGAGATCGGGGATATTCCGTTTACATATTTGGGGTTACCAACTGGTGAGAACATGAGGAGGGTAAATGCTTGGGGCCCCATGGTAGAGAAATTTAAAAATATATTAGGGGATTGGAAAGCTAAAACGATGTCTTTCGGGGGGTGTCTAACATTGGTAAAATTGGTTCTTGGTAGCTTGTCGTTGTATTATTTCTTGATGTTTCGCGTACCTTTGAGTGTGTTAAAAAATCTTGAGAAAACTAGAAAAAAATCTTTTAGGGAGGGGCCGGGGAGGGTAAAAAACATTTATGGGTTAAATGGGATTAAGTTCTTGCATCATTTGGGGTGTGGGGGTTTAATATTGGGTCATTAAGAGTGAAATACTTGGCACTACTAGGAAGGTGGTGGTGGAGGTTTAGTAAGAAGGGCGAGAGCTTACGGGTTAGGGTGATTAAAAGCATACATGGTAATAGCAGGGGGTTAGTTGAGGGTAGGGCGTTGGGTGGGGGAATAGAAGTGGTTTGGACAATATTAAGGCGGATTGGTGTGGTGATGATTAAACAGATAGATTTTTCCTTCTCTTCTTATCATGGTTTTTAGGGTAGAGAGGGACACTTGGGAGGGACATTAGGTTTTGGGTGGATAGGTGGGTTGATAATCGAAGGTTATGTGATAGATTTCCTAGGTTATACCATTTAGATAGAAGAAATGAGGGGTGGGTACGCGATAAGGGGACGTGGGTTAATGATGGGTGGTGTTGGGAATGGAATTAGGTTAAAAGTATTAGAGGTAGAGTAAATAAAGAGTTAGAAGAGCTTTTAGAGGTTGTGCAAAATATCGTTGATAATTCTAATCGTAGGGATAAATGGAGGTGGATGCTTGGTGAAGACGGTGAGTTCACGGTCAAAGAGCTAGCTAGATTGGCGGTTGACAAGATTTTACTTGTGGAAAGTGGAAGCAAAGAGTCGCTTTGGAACAATTTGGCGCCTAAGAAAGTTGTTATATGTCATGTTTGCATTGGATATCATACGAAATTATTAGAGTTTAGAGGAGAGAAAGCTAGAGAGAGTTTTTACACATTTTCAGTTTTCATTAAGGAAAGGAAAAAAGAGAAGGGAGGTTGAGGAGAGGATTACAAATGACCAACACTAAATACCTCTTATAAAAGGGGTATTTATACTTATTCTTCTAACCTTTTATTTTTTCTACTTTGACAAAATGTCTCACTTGGTCAACATTTTCTTAAGTTTGACCAAGCTTGACTTATTACATCATAAATACTATTTTCTATACTATTTATTACAAGTCCAATTCATTGTTGATAATTAACACTTTTTAATTCCTAACAATCACCCCTAAGGGTTGATTATTACTGACGCTACATCGTCGATAGAATTGGTCTTCCATTCACAATTGATTCTGATGTGTCGTTGTACGTAGGTAATATTTATTATCAAGTTTTACTATTTATATTTTGTCGACTTTACCTAAAAACAACACTAACGGGCAGTGTACCCGATCAGTTGTAGCTTCGTTGGTAAGTAGAGTGTCGATCCCTAAGAGCGAGAGTGTTAATGCTTAAATCTATCAGTATTTTAGTTATCTAAATTAGTCCTAAATTATTCTATTCTATGTTAAACCTAAGTTAATCCTAAACTAACGCAAGGGGGTTTTCAGTTTGAGAGATTGGCACGAGTTTTAGTTATCTAACCTAAGTTTGATGACAGTTAACACATATAAGTTGATAGACAGAAGATAAAGAAGCGGTCAAGCCAAATGTAAGAGAAACGTATTAACCATATTTAATCTAATAAAACGAAGGTTTTATTTTATAAGTGCAATGATTGTCTTGTCTCGTTGTTGATATATCATTCCTAGATTTAGGCGGTACTTCTTCCTAAAACCTAGACTTGGCAATTCTGTCACAATTAACCAAATTCGCATAAAGCACTCGCGGTTGATTATAATCTATCTGAGGAGACAATAATGGTGATCTTACTAAATCCTAGCTCATCAAGACTTTACTAACTTACTGTTTAACGGCTCTTTATACACTAGCAGTTCACTGTCTAGATCTTTACCCAAGGAATCAGAACGTTATTTGTTGATCCTAGGTCACCTGCTAGTCCAACTTGTTCACTAAACCAAAGGCAAAGACAGGTCAATATTTGTGATCCTGTTGTTCTAGATATACAAATTGTAGATATAGAGAGCTATCCTGGCATCTAGTCCACTTGGTCCGTTTTCTAGATCCAGTTGAATGATAGGTCACCTACTTAAGCACGTAAACGAGTATAAATTGATAAACATAAAACAACACACAACTTACAAGAATCAATCAGAATAAACATAAACCAAATGTTAAATTATCATAAACATGGATAATACCTAAAGGTATTAGCCAATAACCATTGTAACGAATACAAATGTCATAGACGAACGATTAAGGTAAACTAACCAAGTTAATGAATGATATGAAAAACCAAACGTGTATTTAGAGTATAGGGATTACAAGGATTTCCCTATGGATTGAAGCACGTTTCTGGACCATATTGGCTTCTTTTGTCTTTTGAAAATCGAACTTGGTGGTTAAAGCATACCTAAAACTGAGTTTAGGGTTTTGTATTTATAGAGTCTGGAAAAAGGTCGATACGCCGTATTGACCGATGTGGGATATGGCATATTAGGTTATTTAGCGTAGGCTCCATGATTATAATATTCTAGAATATTCATCAACCGCCTCTCAATACGGCGTATGAAAGCTTCTGGATACGGCGTATTGAGTCTTCTCGTCATGGATGTCTTTGTGAAGTTAGGGCACAGATAGGCCGTATCTTCTTGATGGATACGGCGTATTGGGTAAAACCAGCTTGTTCTTTTTCGTTGACCAAAGTATTGTATACGGCGTATCTTTGATGTGGATATGACGTATTCTTTAAAGTTAGGCAATGGACTTTAAGTTCGTCAAAGTCTTGGATACGGCGTATACTTCTAGAATGATATGTTGTATAGGTTATCAAAATAAGTAGACTTTCTTGAACTCTTCGTTTATGCTCCAAAATGCGTGCCTTTTCACTAACTTTCACCATATGCTCGATATTTACTACAAATAATAAATATTATCAATTAAGTACCAATTCATGCATAAAATAATATAGAATGAGCAATTTAGCTATGATAAATGATGCTATAAAAGTGACGTTATTTGATGTCATCAAATATCCCCCCACTTGAATCCTACTTGTCCTTAAGTAGACTTCATAAAAAATTTATGAAAATGTATCACAACTGTAGTCAAGAATTTTTCCTTAAAGCAATTTTTCGTTTAATTACTAGTAGACAACCAAACACCTTATGAAGTAGGAAAATGAAATCACTCAAATCACTCAACTAATCTATGTGGTAACATGTAACTAATTTACTTAGTTCCTCAGTCATGACGAGTATTCTGTCATAACCTTGGCAAGGATACACATCTCCACCACTAAAGCTAAGGAGTGACAAGTCTACAAAGGTAAATTGGGTTAAGGTTTAGAGGGTTGATCATTCTTTCTAGTCTCTATCGATACCAATATTCTAGAAAAGGTGACAAAATCACATATACACATCCATAACAATGGAATAGACATATGTGATTGCTTGATCCTTAACTCGAATAAGCTAAAGAATAGGATTAGTAATCTTCACCAATAGTCGTAAACCAACATGGGTGACGAAATCATATATACACATCCATAACGATGGAATAGACATACATGATTGCTTACTCCATCATTCGAGTAAAACCAAAGGTTAAGATGAAGAACAATAAAGGGTATGGAATCTTCTAATCCTTTCACAAAAAGTAATACACCAACAAGGCGAACAAAATCACACATACACATCCATAACGATGGAATAGATACATGCAATTGCTCACATCCTCATTCGAGTAAGACCCAAGGTTAGGGGTTAGGAAAGGGAAAATAATTATTGTTAAATAAAAAGAATAAAACAAATAGATTAAGTCCAAACAAATAAGGTACAGTGTTGCTAGTAACTTCCTCGACCATCTCTTGAAGAAGACACAAAATCAAAGATAAATGCCTTGATCAATAGATTAATCAAACAACCTTAGTTGGCGTTCCCGTAACGACCAACTCCCAAACATCCATAATATACATACTTTACAACAATAGTGGTGATATCGACCACTTTATACAAGATGATACATTGTTAGTTTATTTCAACCAACATACAACAATACTCTAAAGAATCACTTTTTTGTATTTTTCACTTTTTTGATTTTTTTATATATATATTTTAATTTTTTTAAAAACAACCCAATACGAATTTCGGTGTAATTTCACCATCTTCATGATCACAATAAATCCGGATAATTTATCCATTCTCCTCCATACTTCAAATGTAAAAAATAATTTGTGAAAGTAGTAAAACACACTGAAAGATTAAGACTAAAAATATACACTCCTTTCACATTCCCAATGCGATGTGTCTATTTTCCGATCTAACCAGAAGAAGAAATATTCACACACGTACCCAAGTTGCATAGTGCAATTATCCCCGACCATACCAGAGATAGAAAATATGCATTGCGACAGGATATACAATACTTTACACAAAAGCAAATAGCAACCGATTAAGGACTTAATCTAATAAGGTAGACTAAGGTGTAAAGGTGTAACGAAACAAATATTTGGTATAAGAAAAGAATGGAATGGCTCACCAGGTTTTTCTAAGGGTATCTTACTCTAAAAATGAGAGTAAACAAAGGGTTTATACGGGGGTTAATTAACCAGTGTAGTTAGTTAATATCACAACATGTATATGCTTTTTGGTGTAATTCTAAAAATTTACTAGTTTAAAATGTCACTTCATCTATTAAAAATAGTGCTTATTATTGTGGTCTCGAATAGATATACCAAGCCAAGTTCTAAAGTTTACAACATCATCGACACACTCATATTTTTGTGGAATTTGGGTAAAAATTTAGGATATGGATAAGGCTAAATTCTCACAATATCTAACAAAGGTTATGTGTGCGGGTCATGTAACTAATAATTTCACAAAAAATATGCTATTGTTTTTAATTTGGTATAAATTAGGCTTATTAATTGTAAATATAAGGACAAGTAAGTGTTCTAATTCTCTTCCTCTCCACTTGAAATATACAACGCCCTCGTTGTATAAATATAACATTAAAAACAGAAAGTTAAAGGAATTAGAACAAAAAATTCCCCTGAGATTTGCTCGGTATGATCCTCCATGTTGCGTTTATGAGCAAGATTGTGTGTTATATATGCGTCTGGATACCAGCATGACTACAACACACATAGAATCCCAGAAAATAAGCATTCCACCAAATTCATCTTTTTGTTCAGAAGGTCCTGTATAAAAACATAAGAAAACAAGTGCAATTCTATCTCCGGTATTAGTTGGTTAGAAAACAAAATAAAAAACCTAAAACTGTACAGGAAGTCGATACGCCGTATCCGTAAACCAGTATACGCCGTATTGAGACCTGTAAAAAGTATCTGAGGTACGGATCAGTCGCCTAATACGTTGTATTCACTTAATGAATATGCCGTATAGACTAAACTGATAATAAAGTTTAAAAAGCAAAAAATTAAAGACTGGATAACGTCCAAAAAGTCAATACGCCGTATCCATTGAGGCTGGATATGCCGTATCGACAGTCTGGGAAGATAGACTCGATAAAAATTGAAAATACATTATGGGTTATCTCCCGGCAAGCATTTTTGTTTACAAAAAAATCTTTAAGTTAGACTTGATCCAGTTTCACCCAATCCTTATAAAACAACTTAGGGTCGAACGGGATGCCAAATGGTACATACAAATTTTTAATAAGATTTATTATCATCTCATCGTTAAGATAATTCCAAGTCACGATATTAATACATAATCATTTGATAAAAGTTTTAGTTTTGAAAAATTTACTGGATGTATCAAGACTTGTTTCAAATAGTTTATTTGACCCTTGTGCATAGGTATCAATATCGATACTTATTACATTAGGTAATGGTTCGATAGATATATCCCCCAAAAATTGTTTCACATCGATTTTATCATCATAATTATTATTCGTGTGCAATTTTGAATCATTGATAGAATATATGTTAAAAGGAAATAAATCATTAAAGGATATAACATTATATTCCTCGTCATCATATTCGAGCAACGATGTTTCATCTTTTAAATCAACTTCATCGACATGCTGAGGACTTACAGTGGGTTCAGATAAGAAACCTAATTTAGATGCCAATGCATCATTGTAGACTATAGCTGGGAATTCTGTTTCAAACAATCTGAGGTAGTGAACGTCTTCATCATATCAGATCTTACCATACGTAGCTATTTTCCGGTTATACTCCTTGCCATTTTTAAGAGCTCTCTCAGTTTCAAGCTGAAGGTATTCCTCCATAGTAATATCGAGGTCGTCCATTTTTATAATAAATTTGCTATGAAAGAAAAAGGTCAAATAGACTAATATGGCGTATTCAGTAAACTGAATATGCCGTATCGATGGTTGGAGTCGAATACGCTGTATTGGTTTAGAAAATTTTTATACGCCGTATTTAAGATGTTGAATACGCCGTATTCAGTATTCGACTCAGAAAATTACAGCAGACTGTAATAATGCAGAAAAACACACCAACACACAATATGACAAATATACAATGCAGAAATCAGACACACAAAAACAAACACACAAATATGCAAATTAATCTAAACTAAAATACTAATAAACAAGAATTAAACAACTTCACTCCTTGGCAGCAGCGCTAAAAACTTGATGTGTCGTTGTGCGTAGGTATTATTTATTATCAAGTTTTACTATTTATAGTTTGCCGACTATACCTAAAATAATACTAACATGCAGTATACCCGATCAGTTGTAGTTACGTTGGTAAGTATGGTGTTGATCACTAAGAGCGAGAGAGTTAATTCCTAGTTCTATCAGTATTTTAGTTATCTATGTTAGTTTTAAATTATTCTAATCTATGTTAAACCTAAGTTAATCCTAAACTAATGGCAAAGGGGGGGTTTTCAGCCTGAGAGACTGGCATAGAAAAAGAGAGGGAAAGATTAGTTTGGGAGGAAATTGATCAAGAAGGTGTAGCATTTAAGAGTTTAAGCCCTTGTCATGTTCATATTCAAGTAAGTACTCCTATCATGAATTAATTAGGCGAAGTGGAGAATTAAGGTTCATGTACCAAATTTAGGGGTTTTAGGTAAAAAGTGTTTTAAAGTAAACTTATGAGGTTATAGTAATTATGGGTTAAGTTATATTGATTTAATTAGTAATTTTTGAGGGTTTTCATCATATGATCATATGATGATTAATGATGATAAAGGATGTGTTCTTAGGGTTATAATAAACCATTGTTATGGGTTAATGTGATGTTTATGATTTGTGATGATTCTTGTTTAGGAACCAAGAGTTGATGTCGATGGTGTTTTTGATTAAATTAGCTTGTATATGTATGTGATTATTTAGGGGTTTAGAAGGCCTTAGCTAGTATTCATGGATTAAGATTAGAATAAAACTAGTGTGGCATAACTAGTTGAAGAGTTGGTTAGACTAGTCGTCGAACTAATAAAGGTATGTGATGTTTGCGTATGTTATAGAAGATGTGGTTAAAGTGCGTATGCAAGTCATAGTGTGATTAAGTAAGTTGTATTAGTATATATTTAGATGTATATGATGCTTATATGGATGAATGATGTATAATCACATGTTATCTTCCGTTTTATATACTAAACGAAAGCTTACATGTTATAGTTGAAATGTTTTGTAGGTTCTTGCAATGAAGGTATTGCTTGGATTAAGGCATAGAATTGGAAGTGGGGATTAAAAGGGTAATTGGGTTGAAAGTGTAATCGAACGTGCCTAGGAGCTTAGTATTAGTACCGATCTCAAATCAAGGTTGAACCCCAAGAGTTGAGTTAAAGTATTTTGAAAGTATAAAGTGTCATAGTAGTCTTGTTATAATTGTAAAAGTATGGTTGTGGAAGTTAAAGTAGGTTAAAGTCATTAGTTATAGACGTGTGATAAAGTATTTGTAAACGGGTCAAAATGGGGTGTTTGGTAAACCCCATAAGGTATGTGTTCATGGGTCATTTAGACCATGAATGTTTATGGAAATGAAGTTATATGTTATTTAAATGAGTTCTGAAAGTTTTGGTGTCGTTTCAAGTTATAGAAGTTGTTTTCCGAAAAGTATACGAATGCAGAAAATTAGTAAAAGTGCAGGTTAAAGACCATACAGCCGTATGGTATATGTGCATACGGTCGTATGCTCTAAAATATGATTTTGGCAGAATATGTGAAAGGACCATACAGCCGTATGGTTGTTTACCATACAACCGTATGGTACCTTTTCCAGAATTTTGTCGTATCTTGTTTATTTCGTATAAAAACTAAACCGTAAAGAGTTAGAAGGTGTGCTTTATACCGTTGGAAAGGTATTTGAGTCTATTTTATGTTAATGATACTTTCTAGGGTTGAATGATAATGTATTTTTATCAGTTTATTGAGGAGTGACATAAGGTCCCTGGTCATGCGTTTGTGCAAAAGTCTTTAATTTTTGGTCAAATTTAGAGTCGGAAAAGGGGTGTTTCAACTTGGTATAAGAGCTTCGGTCTAAGTGAAGTAGGTTTCCATGATAGGTTTCCTAAACTTAGACCACTCGTAGATGCGTTTGCTGTAAGTGTAAAGTAGTGCGAAAAGGAAATGCTTTAGTTATAAGGTAGATTAAGTGCTTGCGGCAATTAGAATGATAGTGCTTAGACATTGAATGATTATGAAATGTGGTATATGTCATTTTTGCCATAGACCAAGGAATATGATTGCGGCTAAGAATGTAAAACACTTATTGGAGAAGTGTTAAGTGCGGAAGTGTATGTTTATATGATATAAAGTCTATGGTAGGTTATTAAATGTTTAAGTGATTAATGTGTCGTTGTGTGGTTGTAATTTATGTTTCAAGTTTTAAATTTATATTTGTCGACTTTACAAAAAACAACACTTTAACAGGCAATGTACCCGATCGATGGGAGTTTCGTGGTAAGTAGGGTGTCGATCACTAAGAGCGAGAAACAATCTTTCAATTTATTAATATTTTGGTTATCTAAACTAAGTTAATTCTATTCTATGTTAAACCTATGCTAAACCTATGTTAATCCTAAATCTAATGGATAAGGGGGTTTTCAGCCTGAGAAACTAGCACGGGTTTTGTGGTGACTAAAATCAACTTAAGACACTAAAACACACGCAAGCAAATTGACAGAAGATAAAAGAGCGATCTAGCCAAATATAAGAAAACTGTATTAACAATTATTAATCCAATCAGAATGTTGGTTTGTTTATTTAGTGCAATGATTACTTATCTCGAGGCGGCATATCATTCTTAAGAATTAGGCGATACTTCTTCCTAAGACCTAGATACGAAGAATTCTGTCACAATTAAACGTATCCACATAAAGCATCCTTATTTGTTGATTATAATCTATCTTAGGGATTAAAGCAATGGTGATCTTGTTAAACCCTAGCTCATAGAGACTTTACCCAATTACTGCTTAAAGGCAATTCATACATTAGTAGTCCACTAACCAAGTCTTTACCAATTAATTGAGAACTTACTCGTTGATCCCAAGGGTCACCTGCCGGTCCAACTAAGCTCACAATCTAAGGGCAAAGATAGGTTATTATTTGTGATCCTATTGGTCTAGATGTATAAATAACTATCTGGAGAGCCATCCTGGAATCTAGATTACTTGGTCCGTATCACTAGATCCAGTTGAATGATAGGTCGCATACAAAAACACGTAAACAAGTATAAACTGATAAACATAAACAAGCAATCAACGATAAATTAAGCAATCGAGATAAACAAACCAAACATTCAGATCTTCATAATAATGGCTAATACCCGAAGGTATTAGCCTTCAAACGTCATAATTAATACAAAAGTAATAATTTAGCCAAGGTAAACTAACCGAGTTAACGAATGATACCAAAAACTGAACGATTACAAGAGTATAGGAGATTACAAGTTGTTTCCTATGGAATTAATTACGTTGCAAGACCTCTTATACTCTTCTTCTCTTCTAAAAATCAACTTTTATGGTTTAGGTATCGAAAATATAATTTAGCACCCTGAAAACCCGTTTTTAGGTTTTCTATTTATAAGGTCTGGAAAAAGGTCAATATGACGTATTGACTGAGGTCAATACGGCGTATCGGGGGTTTCTTAGAGAAGGGACAACGTTTGATATCTTCCAGAATATTTTATTTCCATAACTTGAATACGGCGTATTGGTCTTCTCTGGATAGGGCGTATTGGATCTTGTTCCTTTGTGGTCTTTAGTGAAGTGCAGGCACTGATACGCTGTATCTTCCTTGATGGATATGGCGTATTGGATGTCAGAACAGTAATCTTCAAATGTCTTTGTTTAAGCTCCAGAATGCGTGTCTTTTTGCTAATCTTCACCAAGTACTCCATAATTACTGCAATTCTCAAATACAAACGATTAAGTAACAATTCTTTGCAATAATTAAACTAAATGAGTTATTTACATGGGATAAATGATGCTATAAAAGTAACGTTATTTGATGTCATCAAATACCCCCCCCAACTTGGATCCTACTTGTCCTTAAGTAGCCTTTAGAAGTTTATAAAAATGTATCCCTAAGGATTTTTTCATTTAAGCATTTATTTGATCTATTACAAGTACACAACCAAACACCGCACGAAATAGGTAGATGAAAACACTCAAATTACTCAAATAATCTATGTGGTAACATGTAACTAATTCGCTCAATTGCTCGGTCATGACGAGTATTCTATCATAGGCTTGGCATGGATACACATCTCCACCACTAGAGCTAAGGAGTAACAAGTTTATAAAGGTAAAATAGGTTTTTATTATAAGGCTTAGGGTTGATCATTCTACAATCTTTCACCAAAAGTACCACACCAACAAGGCAGCTGAAGCACACATACATGGCCGTAACAATGGAATAGACATGTGTGTTCGATCACATCCTCATTCGAGTTTAACCAAGGGTTAGGATGAAGAATGATATAGGGTATGGATCTTCTAACTTTCACCAAAAGTAATAAACCAACAAGGCAGCTGAATCATGCATACATGGCCGTAACGACGGAATAGACATGCATGTTCGATCACATCCTTATTCGAGTAAAACCCAAGGTTAATGATTAGGAAAAGGAAGTAAATTGTTGTTAAATAAAAATTACGAAACAAATAGATTAAGTCCAAAACAAATAAGGCACAAGTTGCTAGACACTTTTTCCTGACCATTACCATGATAAAGATACAACTATTTACACACGTCTTGATCATAGATCAAAAACAACAACCTAAGTTGGCGTTCTCGTAACGGTCAACTTCCCAATCATCCCATAATTTACATACTTTTACAAGACAAGTGGCGATATCTACCACTTTATACAAACTTTACATCGTTGACTTTATAAGACGTATAAACAAATAATCGATCCTTGATATAATTCCTTCGATTTAAGCTTTTGCGAAACGATTATTTTCAAACTTTCCTCCACTTTTTTGTTGCGATTTTTCTAATTTTTTTTTCTTATACTAACTACGAAACTCGGTGTAATTTCACCATCTTCACGATCATAATAACTCCGGATAATTCCTTCGATAATTCTTCATTCTTCGGACGTACCAATAATTGTGTTGGTAGTAAAAATACATGAGTTTTGACTACTTAATACATTCCCATTTACAATGTGCAAATTTATTCCCAACCGTACCAAAGATAGAAAATTGACACAAGACTCGGGAAATACATACTTTACACTTTAAGCAACTAGCAACTGATAAATAGACTTAATCTAACAGAGTAGGCTAAGGTGTAACAAAACAAACAGTTGGTGTTATTCCTAAAGGATTGGCTCTATTGGTTTTTCTAGGGGTATCTTACTCTTAAGATGAGAGTAAACAAAGAGTTTAGACGGGGATTTAACTAACCGATGTAGTTAGTAAATAAAACAACATATAAAGGCTTTTTGGGTGTAATCCTAGAAATTTACCAATTTAAACAAGTTACTCCATCTAAATCTATAGTACTCATTATTGTGATCTCGAATAGATATACCAAGCTAAGTTCTAAAGTCTACAACATCACCGACACACTCATATTTTGTGGAATTTTGGGTAAACATTTAGAAACGGATAAGGTTAAATCCTCATAATATCTAATAAGGGTTATTGTGTGCAGGTTATGTAACAAGTAATTTCACAAAAGTATGCTTGATTTTTTTAAAATTTGAGCATAATTCAAGCATTTTGAGTGAAAAATAAGACAAGTATACATTCTAATTCCCATCCTCCTACTTGAATTACACAACGTCCTCGTTGCATAGATAAAACATTAAAAATGGGGTTTTAAAAGAATTAGAATGAGAAACTCCCATGATATTTTGCTCGGTAGATTCTCCAAGTTGAGTTTATGAGCAAGAATGTGTGTTGTAAATGCGTTTGTATTCCAGCATGACTACAATCACACATAGGATTCCAGATGATCGGTACTTCACCAACTTCGTCGATTTCTTTTGAGCGAGGTTGATGCGGTTGTCGTAAGGGATTTCTACAAGAAGTTTTACAACTCCCTAGGCAGAGTACCTAACCGTTATAGTAGTAGTATAGGCAAGACTCGGGGGTTGTTATCGTTCTCTAGGGGAATAGGTTGGGAAGGCTTGATTACAGTCTAACAAAATTCTAAGGGTTGAGAGAAGATTATTTTTGTATTTTTATGTTCATAGGAAAACAGGTAAAATCATATATTTGAGAGGTTGGTTGGTTTTAGCTATTAAACTAAATAATAAACTAAGCTACTGGTGATAACAATATAATAAAAGATTATGTTTATTTAATCATGTATTACTCCCTAGATTGCTTCTCCTAGTGTTGTTGCTTTGTCACACTTGTGATGATCTATGTAACTATTTCCTAAGTCATGAACGAATTACACAAACCCGCTGTCTATTTAATATTACGTTGAGGCAAAACACAAAGTAAGGTAGTATGAAGACTATTACCCGGCCCCCAAGAGTATATTAAATGCATTTGAAATATATTAAAAGTGGATCAACCATATTAAGGGGCAAGGTAGTATGAAGACTGTTACCCGATGGTATCCTTTCTACACAATCATGTTTTCCTAGACATATCAACAGCGATACAGACAAAAGTTGGTTTTCTAAGACCTAACATGCATATTCATCACAAGAAGCAACACCACTAAGATCTACATTCTAGGTTTTATACAATCATAAATGAACACAATAGAAGGTTTAGCCAAGCATGTTAAAGATAAAGCAAGAACAGATAAGAATCACACAACAAGACATATTGAATGATTAAGATAGTCTTACTTGATTAAAACATGAATTGAAGGAAGTACAATAGGGTTTTGAGGCCCTAAAATCATCCCTAATAGCTGCTAAACGAACTAGGGTTCGTCCCTTTCTTTTACTCTAAAGTTACACATTTGAAACCCTAAAAACGGATTTATATATACAGATAAATCGCTACAACGGCGTCGCATTTTAATCGTGACGCCGTCGTGAGTAGAATATTCTAGATCTGTGTGCGAGTCGGTGCGTGCTGACGCAGTCATGAAATGATGTGACGCCTTCACTAAGTGGGTTGTGACGGCGTCGTGTAGAGTTGGTGACGCAGTCCCCAGCCGTTGTGAGCACAAATTTTCAAGAGTCTTGGTGTTGGTCCGTAGTCTTGTTTGTTTCTTCTCCAAATGAGCCCAAGTCACATGTATTTCTTTCAAATGCCTTCCAACTACTAAATACCTGAAAAGGAACGATTAAGTACCTATTTTGGGCATAAATGCACGATTTAGGGGGTTAAACGACCCCGAAAAAGTGTATAAAATGACACCTCATCAAATACCCCTACACTTGGGATTTGTTTGTCCTCAAGCAAATGAGCTTTTCTACCTAGACAATAACAATATGAGAGTCATTTAACGTACTCTTTAAAAGTATTTTACAACACAACCTTCTAGACCTCGTAATTAAAAGCATGGAAAGCTTACACTTGCACTTCACATAAGTGTTTGGGATTCTCTCTTTCTCTCAGGTGTATAATAAATTATAACATAAAGGGGGAAACGGAAAATCAACACTCATTACCTGTCATAACATATAAATTACCATAGGCTTAGTAAAAGATAAAACCTCCACCGCTGGGCGCAAGCATTATTCATTACTATCTAAGAGGTCTTTTCAAAGGGTTGTGGGGTGTAGGTGTAAGATAACATATAATGGAAACAGAAACGGATGGGATACATTTGGGTGGATTTGGAGTGGAAGGGTTAGCTAATTATATACACGAATACACGCTGGTTTGTTTGCTAAGCCAAGAATCGGATGAAGATATAAAAAATTTACACAACTCTACATTAATCTTTCTTTTTCTTTTCTATATTTTTTTGAATAACATAATATATCATAACTTGGGGTTTACAACACGTACCCCTACACTTGAGCTTTTTACATACTCGATATTTAAAATCTTACTAATGACCCGATTTGAGGTGGATCAAAATAACATGGAGATCATCTAATAAATATATGGGGGTATTGACTTAACTTTTCTTCCCCATTCTTCAGTGAAATAAATACTACCATGAATCCCAATCGTCCCAAAACTGTATTTACAAGGATAGGGACTTAGCAACCGTGTACTCTATTAACTTGGGTTAACACAATAATGTACTAAAAATGAGTACATACAAGGTAGGCTAAGTTGATTTGGGTGTAACGATTGGTTTAAGGGTGACAATGCTCTTCATTAATAATCAGGAATCTACCAGAAAATTACGAGAACCGTGAAAAAGGATAGGCTCGGAGGGTTGTACTAGGGGTATCATGCACTAAAAATAAGTGCATGGAAAGGGTGTGGGATAGTTATATGATCGATGTGACTATCATAACAATTACAGGTTTAAAACATGGGTTAATCCTAATGCCTCTTATCAAGCAAATCCTAACACTTGTGTGCGGTTTCGGGATGCATCACAAAAACAAGTTCTAGAATTTAATATACTACCGGTACACTCTCATAATCCTAAAGTAACCGATACCAATGTTCTAGAAAAGGCGACAAAACCACGCATACACATCTGTAACGACGGAATAGACACACATGATTGCTCACTCTTTAACTCGAAAAAGCTAAAGGTATAATATCTAAGGGCGAACTTCATATTTTGGGGGTGGAATTTGAGGGTTTTTGTGCTAGTAATATAAATTCCTATTGATGACATCAAATAACGTACATTTTATAGCATCATTTATCCCATGTTATTAACCCATTTTGTATAGTTATTGCAAAGAATTGTTACTTAATCGTTTATATTTTCATTGCATCACACATGAAAAACTTGAATGTAAAGACATCATGCCACATCAAATAATCAAGCATTAATTCAACCTGTGGAAAAACTATGCTTTAAAAGTGTCATAAACATTAATAGTGTGAGTCATAGATTTGTTTAAATATAAATGTTAAACCAAAGGTTTGTAAAATATGCATGACTATTTCAATCCTTTATAATAGCCACAAAAATGTTTAAAATGTAGGACCGCAAGACTTTCCCCGCGATAAAGCAAACTGCACTTATCACAAAATTTCCATTACGTTTCCCTAAGCTCATGACACTGAAGCTCGACGATATGAGTCACTATATAAATTTTGTGACATTGCCCGCACTATATAAATTTCGTGCCCGCACTATGTAAATTTCGTGCCATTGCCCGCACTATATAGATTTCGTGCCATTGCCCGCACTATATAGATTTCGTGCCCGCACTATGTAAATTTCGTGCCATCTCTCCCACAGATGTTCAATCTCAAATAGATCTACTAATAACACTCACGCTCACATAATGTAATTCACCAATATATCTATGCAATTGTACAGTTCTTGTACTGGGCATATAGCGTTTCAAATTACTTAGGCAAACACGTAATCAATATAAAATATACACTTGCGTCTATTTATAAAAACCAAAGCATTGTATTCATAAACAGCGTTAAGTACTTAAATCCATAAGTAGAAAGAGTGTGATATCAATCACGTAATTGAGTTTGGAATGAGTATGTAAACAATTTCGTAAAAGTAGTATGAAAGTAGTTGTGGCGAGGTATGAAACCAAGTTTGTAATCAACCATCTAATGGTGTTTGTAATGAATTTCAAAATCAAGTATGTAAGCCAGGTGTGTGGAATAATATGTAGAGAATTGTAAACACGACAACGAATTTATAACAAGTTGTAATTGAGCATGTATTTCTCCCACGAGATTTGTTAAAGTAAATGTAAAAACAGTGAAAGAGGGCTATAAAACTCACATTCGAGCGAAGAACGATTTTGCGGGAATGTACACATTGAGTACAAGACGAAACGGAAACTGAAACGGCTCGACCAAGAAGTTGCAGCTTATCTTAACGGCTAAGTCTCACTAGCCTAGGGTAATGCGTTTGGGTTTCCCGATGGAATTGTATTGTCAAGCGAAACGTTGTTAAAAAGATTTTGATTTAAAAGTTGTATAGGGTTTTGGTGGATGGTTAAATAAATAAAATCAAAGAGGAAACACAGAGTGTATAATATATTCCGTATATATTTCATATTGGATAAATAATCCAAGTATATAATCCATAATCGTGAATTATATAACAAGATACACAACCAAAGGAATAACTCGATGCATATATATTACACAACATGTGTTATATCTAAAAGGTGACAATTAAACAAAATGGTCTAGTTATACGATACTTTCCAAGTATTATATAAGAAAGGTGATAAAAATAAATAAAATTAAATAATTCGACACACGCCCGGATATCCCCAATTGTAATTAGTAGAAACGTCTCTTATAAAATAAACGCTCGTTTAAACGTGTTGGTTATGTATACTGAAATCTCAAAAATTATAGCTTACATTTGATTATAGGTCCTTCGCGATCTAATAATTTTTAAGACTCTTTCACGATAATAAATAAAGTAGATTTGTAAAATTTTGCTAAACGTAGCAGTTTATAAAAGCAGTTTATAAGAATCCCGGCATGACCTATTTGTTTATTTTAAAGTTTTCCATATTAACAAAAGTTAATCATATTCCCTCAATTCAATACATGTTGCAAACCCAAACACACCCCCTTAAGGTTATTAGAAGCACAAAAACGAAAATAATAAATAAAGTATTTATTTAACCAATCCCACATTTAAGTCCGGTTTCATGTATATATTTATATATGAATTCTTTTAATTTGTATTATCCATTTATATAAACCAAACGCACCCTCGCAGTCCAAAAGGTCCCATCGGCTGTTAAACCACAACCACACGCCCCTTGCGGGCTGTCACAAACCAAACGCACCCTAACCGGTGCCAACCCACAAACAAACACCCCCTTGGCTGTTTTCCCGCCAAACCAAACACGCCCTTGCTGTGAACCTTATACCAAACGCCCCTTGTGGCTTGTCGATCACATCCAAAGCACTCCTAATGTCCATAACCAATCACTCATTATGCTTTCTCTGTTAACAGCAGCCAAGCGCACCCTGGTGGCATTTTAACCAAACCAACCGCACTCTTATATGTCTCTCTTATTACCGAACGACACCTTTAGTGCTACACCACCAACCAAACAACGCACTGCTGGTGCAAATAACCAGCCAAACGCATCCCTTGTGCGAGTAGTAAACCGAACGACATTGGCTGACGGTCAACGCCCTTACCACGCACTTTCTTTAACTCCAAACCAAGCACCCTGGTGGTTTTATGTCGACCCCAAACGCTCCATTGTGGTGGTTAACCACAAACGAACGCACCCATGGTGTAAGAATAAACCCGACCGCACACCTTTATTGTGGGGTCTTCATGACCACCGAAATAAACACCCTTGAGGTGTTATTTACAAAACGCACGCGCTCTTTTTGTTTTAAGAAAAGAGCGCACCCTGTTGGAGAGAGACGACGGAGGAGATGGTGATGGGGTGATCTTATGGTAGCGTCGGTGGGGAGGCTGTCGTGGTGATATGGTGATGGTGGCAGCGGCTGCTGCCGCGGCTGATGGTGGGGGGTGGTCGACGACGGCGCGTGGAGGCACGTGGGAGAGTGGATCGGATAGATCCGGTTATGGGGACCATTCTTGGAGTTGATCGGAAAATCCCGCCGGAAAAGTTTTCCGGCGACGGTTGGCCGGAAAAGTGGGCGGCCGGAGGTGGGGAGGGCTCGCCGGAAATAATGGGGAGGGAGAGAGGTGAAGTGGGGTGTGTGTGTATATAGATGGAAATGAGAATAAAGAAAAGATAGAAATATATATATAAATTTGAAAATGACATGTTATAATACTTGAGGGACCAATAAGGTAAATATTTAGTAGTATTTTGTAAAACAATGGTTCGGGACTAGTTTGGGCGACCCAACGGACGATTCGTCGCACGAAACCTTCGCCCTTATTCCGAATTATTTTTATTGATAAAAATGGAGATAGTCACTTGACTAATTTTCTGTAAATGTCTCATAAAATTTATTTATAAATTGTTTAATTATTTATTTTGTATATTTCCGATAAACTAGTCCGTAAAATGATTTTTAATTTCCATAATTGCGTTTTTAACCAACACTTTCGATTAACAAGAATATTAATTTAATAAATATTTTTATTAAGTAATTTATGATAATTAAATATAAATTTAATTATTTTGGGTCGGTACGCGTTGTTCAAAAAATTTTAGCGAGGGCATTTCAGTCACCTCTGACTTGTTTCCCAGGTCTCGGTCAAAATGAAAGTTGCCAGGAATGTCGTTTTCATTAAGTTCGCTTTAGAGTCGAGTTGTGAAAACGTGCTTTAGGTGAGTCGTTCTTATAAGTCAAGCAGACACTATAAAGTCTATGATTGAAAGAGTCACTTCAAAAATTCGAAAAAATCTAGGACGTTACGTGTACATACCCTTTAAAGGATTTATATATCTCGTCCGAGATTTAAATTTGTGTTATCCGAATTGTGTGCCAAGGAAAGTTTAAGGGTTTAATAACTCGTTCTAAACAAGACGTTGATAACTTTATTCAGCAAAATTCGGTGTTTCTACGCTTCTCAGTCTACCAAAAATTTATGGCTAGGTTTGTCCAGGATATTTAATCCATCAAAATGGGTATTTCAAAAAATATATCTTTACAGTTTTACAACTGATATAAACCGCGGTATATAGGAAAATGTCTCATTATTGTGAAGGACATCAAGAAGAATGGTGTAGTCGCGTCGAGTTATGTTTGTATAAGTTTCCAAATGTCCGAGTTCGGAGTCTCGTTTTCTAGTATTTGTAATGTTCGCATGATCATATCAAGTGGCTTATAGAGCAAGTACCCAATTCCTAGGCATTTCCAGGATGTATCGCGACCTAAGGTCTTTCCTACATAGCTGTCCCGAAATAAATAGTCAACTGTTGTGTTCGTCGATAGGTGTTTATCTCGTTTAAGGGGAGTTGTATTACCTATTGGATAAAGTTGTATCAGTCGGGACCGCTCCAGGACCCAACAGTAGCGACCATAACATCAATACTATAATAAATGGTGATGGGATATTGCACTCAGTCTGTTAGCTCCACAGACAGTTTCGGATTGCAAGGACTTGCAATGGCAAAAGTAATAACTTAAAGATGAGATAAGGTGCTCCAAGTGAGCCTAAGGGGGGGGATTTTTTTGCTGAGTAGTAAGCAGGATTGTGTCTCTAGACCCTTTTAACGGATTTTGATGATTATCGATTTCAGGTCATACTCGTGTCATATCGGATACCACTAAGCCCACTCATTTATAATTTCTTATTTACATAAAGAAGCGGTCCCAAATTTATGTAAGTAAGGAAATGAGTAACTTATGGGTTCGGTGATTTACAACTTATTTATTTAAATGAAGAGGCGTCCCAATCCTTTCAAATAAATATGTTATAAATCATCCTACTTAATAATTTCTGATGCAATACGCGTACTCACAAAGTTTTCAAGGTGGTGAATAACATAGCGATGCCGATGCTCTAAAGTGTATGGAACGAGTATTTAAAATTCGTCTTCGGAGACGGGGAGTAAAACAATCAGGGGAAATCGACAGAGTCCAAGACAGTTAATGAGTACTCGATTTAAAGTAAATAAGATAAAGGTCATTACGAACGAATGAGCACAGCGATTATCATAAAAATCTTCCTATTACAAGTCCCGCCCATACAAGACTTGTAATACTTAAATTCATACATAATCCCATGTAAACAGAACTGTGACAGGGTTTGTTAACATAGCAATTATCATATCAATCCTCATATTACAAGTCTCGCCCATACAAGACTTGCAATACTTAGATTCATACATAACTCCATGTAAACAAAATTATGACGGTCACTGCGTAATACAATATAGTATATGCTATGAAGAAAACACAATAAAGATCCTTAGAGACCTTTGTTTACTTACATTGTCTGAGAACGGAATGAGGACCATTGTGCTCTATACAATGTTGAGGCATAATTGAAGAACCATGTGCAGAACTCCAATGTCTTAGAAATGCTCTGGCTATTTATATAATAGTCTTATATATTATAATACGTGCGATATACGCAAAAAAAAATGTAAGCATATATATATATATATATATATGTATGTCACATAAGCACTTAATGCAGCACGTAATGTAAGCACATAAAGCAAGTACGGTATGCACTTTTTAAATATGTTTGATGTGGGATGCAAGGTTTGTGAAAACGGTTATAGCTCTAGGGTAAAATATGCAAATAGTTCTCTATAAAACCTTGGGCGCTGATACCAATCTGTAACACCCCCATAAATGGTCGTGCCGGATATAGGTAGGGGAGCGTTACTCATTAATATCAATTGCAAAAGATACTAAGAGAACGGACATCAAATGTGTCGTTTGTAAAACAATCTCGTTAATTTTCTGAAATCAAAACAATAGTTGTCCCATCATTGCATCACCATGAAAAACTTGAATGTAAAGACTTCAATGCACATCAAATAATCCAAGCATCTAATTCACCTGAGAAAAACATGCTTAAAAGTGTCAACATTTAAGGTTGGTTGAGTTCTAGGTTTGTGTAAAATATAAATGTTAAACCATAGGTTTGTAAAATATGCCATGACTATTTCAATCCTTTTTTTAATGCCATAAAATATGTGTAACTGTAGGACCGCAAGACTTTTCCCCGCGATAAAGCTAAACTGCACTTATCACTAATTTGCCATTACGTTTCCTAAGATCATGGCACAAGGAAGCTCGAACGATATGAGTCTCTATTTAAATTTTGTGAACATGCCCGACACTATATAATTTTCGTTGCCCGAACTATGTAAATTTCGTGCCCATTGCCCGCAAATTTAATAGTTTCTTGCCCATTGCCAGCACATATATAGTATTTCGTGCACCGCCTTTGTAAATTTCGTGCCATCTCTCCCACAGATGTTCAATCTCAAAGTATCTGCTAAGTACACTCACGCTCAAATAATGTAATTCACTACTACATCTTATGCATTGACAGTTCATGATAATGGATTATAGGATTCAAATTACTTAGGCAAACACGTAATCCGATATTAAATATACACTTTGAGTCCTTTTATGAAAAACCCACAAAGCATTGTATTTCTTAAACAGCGTTAAGTACTTAAATCCATAGTAGAAAGAGTGTGATATCAATCACGTAATTGAGTTTGAAATGAGTATGTAAACAATTTCGTAAACGTGTATGTAAATGAGTATGTGGCAAGGTATGAAACCAAGTTTGTAATCAACCATCTAATGGTGTTTGTTATTGAATTCAAATTCAAGGATGTTTGCCGGCTGGTGTGGAATTATATGTAATATGGTCATGTAATCGAATATATAAACATAGGTTGTTTTTGTGCATGTATTCTCCCCCGAGATTTGTAAAGTAAATGTAAAACAGTGAAAGAGGGGCTATAAAACTCACCTCCGATGACGAAGAACCGATTCTGGGGATTGTAAACACATTGAGTACATGGCGAAACGGGAAACTGAAACGCTCGACCAAGAGTTGAGCTTATCTTAACGGATAAGTCTCTAGCCTAGGGTAATGCGTTTGAGTTTCCGATGAATTGTTATGTTCAACGCGACAAGTTGAAGAAAGATTTAGATTTAAAGTTATATAGTTTGGTGGTTTGGTTAAATAAATAATCCTAGAGGAAACACAGAGTGTGTAATATATGCCGTTAATTTCCATATTGAAAAATAAACAAGTATATTAATCCATATTCGTGACTTATACTAACCAAGTTACACAACCAAAGGAATAACCTCGATGCACATATATCTACAAACATAGTGTTTTATCTAAAGGTGACAATTAAACAAAATGTCTAGTTATACGATATTTCAGTATCTATATAAGAAAGGTGATAAAAATAAATAAAATTAAATAATTCGACACACGCCCGGATATTCCCAAATGATTTAGTAGAACGTCTCTTTATAAAAATAAACGCACGTTTAAAGTTGCTGGTTAGATAACTGAAATCTCAAAATTATAGCTTACATTTGATTATAGGTCCTTCGCGATCTAATAATTTTTAAGACTCTTTCACGATAATAAATAAAGTAGATTTGTAAAAATTTGCTAAACGTAGCAGTTTATAAAAGCAGTTTATAAGAATCCCGGCATGACCTATTTGTTTATTTTAAAGTTTTCCATATTAACAAAAGTTAATCATATTTCCCTCAATTCAATACATGTTGCAAACCCAAACACACCCCCTAGGTTATTAGAAGCAACTAAAAACGAAAATAATAAATAAAGTATTTATTTAACCAATCCCACATTTAAGTCCGGTTTCATGTATATATTTATATATGAATTCTTTTAATTTGTATTATCCATTTATATAAACCAAACGCACCCCTCGCAGTCCAAACAGTCCATACGGCTGTTAAACCACAACCACACGCCCCTTGCGGGCTGTCACAAACCAAACGCACCCTAACGGTGCACCCACATATCTAACACCCCTTGGCTGTTTTCCCGCCAAACCAAACACGCCCTTGCTGTGAACCTTATACCAAACGCCCCTTGTGGGCTTGTCGAGCACAACCAAACGCACTCCTAACTGTCCAAACCAAACTCACTCATATGCTTTCTCTGTTAACAGCAGCCAAGCGCACCCTGGTGGCATTTTAACCAAACCAACCGCACTCTTATTGTCTTCTATATCTACCGAACGCACCCTTTCGTGATACACCACCAACCAAACAAACGCACCTGCTGGTGCAAATAACCAGCCAAACGCATCCCTTGTGAGAGTAGTTAAATCGAACGCAAACCTAGGCTGAGGTCAACACCAACCCACCCGCACCACTTTTCTTATAACACCCAAACCAACACCATCCCAGGTTGGTTTCTTCTGTCGACCTCCAAACGCTCCCCATTGATGGTGGTAACCACAAAAACGAAGCACCCATGGTGCTAAGAATAAACCGCGCACACCCTTGTGGGGTTATGACCACCGAAAAACTAAAACACCTTGAGGTGTTATCTTACAAAAAACCGCGCCGCGCTCTTTTTGTTATAGAAAACGGAGCGCACCCTGTTGGAGAGAGCGCGAGGAGATGGAGATGGTGGTGATCTTATGGTAGCGTCGGTGAGGAGGCTGTCGTGGTGATATGGTGATGGTGGCAGCGGCTGCTGCCGCGGCTGATGGTGGGGGGGTGGTCGACGACGGCGCGTGGAGGCACGTGGGAGAGTGGATCGGATAGATCCGGTTATGGGGACCATTCTTGGAGTTGATCGGAAATTCCGCCGGAAAAGTTTTCCGGCGCGGTTGGCTGGAAAAGTGGGCGGCCGAAGGTGGGGGGGGGGACTCGCCGGAAATAATGGGGGAGCGGAGAGAGGTGAAGTGGGGTGTGTGTGTATATAGATTGGAAATGAGAATAAAGAAAAGATAGAAATATATATATAAATTTGAAAAATAACATGTTATAAAACTTGAGGGCACATAAGGTAAATATTTAGTATGCTATTTTGCTTAAGCAATGGTTCGGGACTAGTTTGGCGGAACCCAAGGACGATTCGTCGCACGAAACCTTCGCCATTATTTTCCGAATCATTTTTCTGATAAAAATGAGTATTCACTTGACTAATTTTCGTAAATGTTTCATAAAATTTATATAAAACGTTTAATTATTTATTTTGTATATTTCCGATAAACTAGTCCGTAAAATGATTTTTAATTTCCATAATTGCGTTTTTAACCAACACTTTCGATTATCAAGAATATTAATTTAATAAAAATAATTTTTATCCAAAAAGTTATGATAATTAAAATTATAAAATGTAATATTTTTGGTCGGTACGCGTTGTGTTTACAAATTTTAGCAAGGGCATTTCAGTCACCCTTCTGACTGTTTACCAGGTCACATAGGGGGTAACCGAGACATGGAAAAGTCAGAGGTGACTGAAATGCCCTTGCTAAATTTTAAAACAAAGCGTACCGACCAAAAATAATTAAATTTATATTTTAATTATCATTAAATTATTTATTAAAAATATTTATTATATTAATATTCTTTCCGGTTAATCGAAACTATGTGTTGGTTAAAAACGGCATTTATGGGAAATTTTAATATAATAAAAAAATCATTTTTCGGACTGTTTATCAGGAAAAATACAAAATAAAATAATTTTAAACGTTTATTTAAATTTTATTGAATCATTTACGAAAATTTAGTCAAGTGAATCTCATTTTTTATCAGAAAAATGATTCCGGAAAATTATGGCGAAGGTTTCGTGCGACGAAAGTGTCGTTGGGTCGCCCAAACTAGTCCCGAACAATTGTTTTACCAAAAATACTACTAATATTTACCTTATATTGGTCCCTCAAGTATTAATTAAATGTGTATTTTCAAATTTCTATACTATTATTTCTATATTTTCTTTATTCCTCATTTCATCTTTATACACACACACCCCACTTTCTCTCTCTCTCCCCCCACATTATTTCAGGCGAGCCCTCCCCACATCGGCAGCCACTTTCCGGCCAACCGGTCGCGGAAAAACTTTTCCGGCGGGATTTTCCGTTCAACTCCAAGAATGGTCCCCATAACCGGATCTATCCGATCCACTCTCCCACGTGCCTCCACGCGCCGTCGTCGACCACCCCCACACCCATCAGCTGCGGTTGCAGCAGCAGCTGCCACCATTCAATTTCACCACGACTGCCTCCTCTCGGACAGCTACACCTTTAAGAATCACCACCATCTCCATCTCCTCGTCGCTCTCTCCAACAGGGTGCGCTCGGTTTCTTATAACAAAAAGATGCTTTGCGTAGATGGTTTGTAAGATATATACATCAAGGCGAGTTTTGTTTGTAGTTTCGAGTGGTCATAAAAACTCCCACAAAGAGGGAATGTGCGTCGGGTTTATTCATCAGCACCTCATGGTGCGTTTCGTTTTGTGGGTTACCACCAGACAATGGGAGCGTTTGTTGGTCGACAAGAAAAACCAACATGGGGTCATCGCATATTGAATTTCTTCTGTGTGTGTGTTTGGTGTATAGAGGAAGAAGGGTGCGGGTGGGTTGGTGTTGACTCAGCCAAGGGTGCGTTCGGATTTACTATCTGCACAAGATTGGTTTTGGCCTGGTATTGTGCACCTGCAGTGTGCGTTTGTTTTGTAGGTGGTGTAGCCGAGTCAAGGGTTCATAGCGTTCACGTGTAGTTTATAGAAGGCAATAAGAGTGCGGTTCGGTTTGGTTAAAATCGCCACCAGGGTACGCTTGGTCGATTGTTAAAGAGAAAGCATATGAGTGTGAGTTTGGTATTGGACAATTAGGAAGTGAGTTTGGTTAGTGCTTCGAAAAACCTCAAAAGCCACAAAGGGGCGTTTTTTGGTATAAGGTTCAACGCAGTCAAGGGCTGTGTTTGGATTTGGCAGGGGGAAAACAAGCCAAGGGCTTGGTGTTTGTTTGTGGGTTTGCGCACCGGTTAGGGTGCGTTTTGGTTTGTATTGACAAGCCCTGCAGGGGCGGCTGTGGTTGTGGTTTATACAGACCGATAAATGGGAACGTCTTGGACTGCGAGGGGTGCGTTTGGTTTATATAAATGGATAATACAAATTAAAAGAATTCATATATAAATATATACATTTAACCGGACTTAAATGTGGAATTGGGTTATAATTATGACTGTCTATTTAATATCTTTCGGTTTTGTGCTATCTAATTCCCTTAAGGGGTGTGTTTTGGTTTGCAACTTGTAAGTTTGAATTGAGGGAGAATATGATTAGACTTTTGTTAATATGGAAAACTTTAAAATAAACAAATTCAGGGCTTTCATGCCAGGCGTTTCTTATAAACTGCTCTTTATAAACTGCTACGTTGTAGCAAATTTTTACAAATTATACTTTTCATTTATTATCGTGAAAGAGTGTACTTAAAATTTATTAGATGCGAAGGACGATAATCAATGTAAGCTATATCTTTTGACGGATTTCATTTTATCTAACCACCTTTAAAATCACGTGCGCGTTTATTTTTATAAAGAGACGTTCTACTAAATCATTTGGGGATATCCGGGCGTGTGTCGAATTATTTAATTTTATTTATTTTTATCACCTTTCTTATATAATACTTGGAAAGTATCGTATAACTAGACCATTTTGTTTAATTGTCACCTTTTAGATATAACACATGTTGTGTAATATATATGCATCGAGTTATTCCTTTGGTTGTGTATCTTGTTATATAATTCACGATATGGATTATATACTTGGTTTATTTGTTCAATATTAATTATATCCAGGAAATATATTAACACTCTGTGTTTTCTCACTTGATTTATTTTATTAATCAACCATCCTAGAAAACTATTATGAACTCTTAAATCTAAGATCTTTTATCAATTGATGCGTTTGTTGAGACATAACATCATTCGGACAACTCAAACGCATTACTAGGCTAGTGAGACTTAGCCGTTGTAACGATATGCTGCATCTTCTTCGTTTCGAGCCGTTTCAGTTTCGTTTTCGCTTGTACTCAATGTGTACATTTTCTCGCAAAATCGTTCTTCGTCATCGAGGATGAGTTTATAGCCCAGCTCCTCTTTCACTGTTTTAACTCATTTACTGTACAAATCTGGGCGAGAATACATGCTCAATACAACTTGTTTATATATCGTTTGACAATGTTATTTTATACATATTATTGCCAACACTGGTCTTACATTACTTGATTGTAGAAAAATTCATTGATCAAACACATTAGAGTGGTTTGATTTAAACGCAAAAACTTCGTTTCATACCTCGCACCATAATGTCATTGTACATACACCGTTTTAACGAAATTGTTTACATACTTATTGCGAACACTCAATTAAGTGATTGATATCACACTGTCTTTTCCTTATTATGGATTTAATGGTACAATTTAATCGCTGTTTATGAACAATGCTTTGGTTTTTATAAATGGACGCATAGTGTATATTTTATATCGATTCTGTGTTTGCCTAAGTGAATTTTGAATCCTATAATGCCCTGTTCATGACACTGTCACCATTGCTTAGATTGTAGTTGTGAATATACTATTTTTTGTGAGCGTAGAGTGTAGTTAGCAGATTTTTGAGATTTGAACATCTGTGGAGAGATGGCACGTGAATTTACATTGTGCGGGTCACGGAAATCTTATAGTTGCGGAGTACATGGCATGAAATACGATATAGTGCGGGCAATGGCATCGGTAATTTTACATAGTGCGGCACCGAAAATTTTATATAGTGGGGCAATGTCACTCAAAATTTATATAGTGAGACTCCATTTTCGGTCAGAGTTCAGTGTCATGAGCTATAGGAAAACTGTAACTGAAATTTTGTGTAAGTGCAGTTTGCTTATCGCGGGGAAAGTCTTGCTGGTCTACATTTTTAACTTTTCTTTTAAAGGCTATTATAAGGATGAAAATAGTCATGCATATTTTACTAACCTTTGGTGTAACATTTATATCTTAAAACAATCATGTGAACTCACAACATAATGTTGACCTTTTAAGCTATGTTTTTCTCAGGGGAAAAGTTATGCTAGGATTATTTTGAATGTTGTTCATTGATGTACTCTTACATTCAAGTTGTTTCATGGTTGATCGCGATGATGGGACAACTATTGTTGTGATTTCGAAAATTACGAGATTGTTTTGACTAAACGACACATTTTGAGGTCGTTCTCTAGTATCTTGTGCTGATTGCGTATTATGAAGTATCGCTCCCTGACATACTTTCCGCTGTCGTACACATTTTTGGGTGGGTGTTACAGATTGGTATCTAGAGCCAAGGTTATAGAGAACTATGTTGCAAATTACTTTTTACCTAGACTATAAGTCGTTGTTCCAAAAACATCTGCATCACATCATAGTCGTTTTTAAAGTGCATAAACGTTTATTGCTTATTTGGCTTACATTTACGGTGCTGCATTAAGTGCTTATGTGACCATTTACATACTATGTAAATATTATTTGCTTACACATTTTATTTTTGCGTATATCGCAAGTTATGTTTATATAAGAGCTATTGTCATATAAATACTCATGAGCATTTCATTTAAGAGACATTGTGAGTTGCACACATGGTCTCAATTATGCCTCAGACATTGTAAGTGGACAATGGTCTCATTCCGTTTCAGATCATTGTAAGTTAAACACTATGTGTTCTTAGGATATTATTTTTTCTTTCATAAGGATTATACATTATTGTATTACTGCTAGTGACCGTATTAATTGTATGTTTCACATGGAGTTATGTATGAATCTAAGGTATTGCAAGTATTTGTTATGGGCTTTTTGAGTGACTTGTAATCATGAGATTGTAGGTAATGGCTTATGTTAACCAATCCTCCTTGTTCTCAGTTCTGGTTTACATGGGATTTTTGTATGAATTTATGTCTTACAAGTCTTGTATGGGGCGGGACTTGTAATTAGGAAGATTTGTTATGTGGTAATCGCCTGTGCTGTTTCGTGTCTCGTAATGACCACTATTATCTTATTTACTTTAAATTTCGATGTATTAATTAAACTCTGTCTTGGACTCTGTGCGAATTCCCGTGATTGTTTTTCACCCCCGTCTTTCGATGACGAATATTTATATACTCGTTCCATACATTTTAGAGCATCGCGGCATGTCGACTATGTCATTCACCACCTTGAAAAATACTTTGTGGTACGTTAGCGTATTGCATCTGTTTACCAATTGATTATTTACATAAATTAGGACGCTTCTTTATGCAAATAATGAATTATAAATGAGTGGGCTTAATGGTATCCGATATGACACGAGTATGAACCTAAATTCGAAAATCGCCAGAATCTGTTGAAAAGGGTCTAGAAACACAATCGTGTTCTACCACTCGGCAGAATCTTAAGGCCTCGCTTGGAACTACCTTATCTCATTCTTAAGTTATTACTTTTGCCGTTGCTAATCCTCGCAATCATGAACTGTTCGTGGAACTAACAGACTTGTTACACGCTTGAGCTAATGGAGTTGATTCATCGAACTAACGACTGTGTACCATAATCCGCCGTCTATCGCATAAGCTCTCTCGCGAGCTCCTCTCATTTATTGAATTTTATTCTGGGGATATTGTTTTCTCGGAGGGTCCTCACCCTCTGTATCCCATCACTATTTGTTATAGTATTGACGTTATGGTTGCTGTTGTTGGGTCCTGGAGTGGTCCCAGATTGTACAAACTTTATCAACTAAGTGATGAAACCCACCTTAAACAAGATAAGCATATGTCGATATAGTATTCAGTTGAATTACTCATTGCAGACAAATAGTACACCAATTTAAGTCATGATACTAATTAGTACTGCCAAGTAAGTTGAGTACTTACATCCATAAGCCACGTTGATGTGAATTATCGAACCTTACAGATAGTAGAAACGAGACTCCGTCCTCGGACATTTAGAAACTTATACAAACATACTCACGCGACTACACCTTTTTCTTGAGGTTTTCACTATAATGAGACTTTCCCTATAACACGGTTAGATCAGTCATAAGATCTGTAATGATATATTTTGAGATACCCATTTTGATGGATTAAATATCCTGGACAAACCTAGCCAAAATTTTTGGTAGATTGAGAAGTGTAGAAACACCGAATTTTGCTGAATAAAGTTATCAGCGTCTTGTTTAGAACGAGTTATTAAACCTTAAGTCTTTCCTTGGTCACACAATCGGATAACACAAATTTAATCTCGGGACGAGATTTCTTTAAGGGGTAGGTACTGTAACATCCGAGAATTTTCGAAATTTTGAATGACGATTTTACCCTTTGACTTTTAGGGTCTGGCTTGACTTATAAGAACGACCATCTAAATCACGTTTTCACGACTCGGACTCTAAAGCAAATTTGACAGTGGAATCAAATCCTGACAGCTTTTTATTTGCCGAGACCCAAAACAGTCAGAAGGAGAAAGAAATGCCTCGCAATATTTGAACACAACGCTACCGACCTAAATATTAAATTAGTATATAAATCATCATAATTTATAAATAAAAATAATTAATAAATTAATTATCTTGTTAATCGGAACGTAGTTTAAAAAACACAATTATTGAGTCAAATTTATTCTACGATAAAGTTTGGTCGGAAAAAATATATAATATGAATAATAAACGTTTTAAATAAATATATAAAACGTTTACAAAAATTAGTCGAGTGAATACTCATTTTTATCAGAAAAATGATTCGGAAAACAATGGCGCAAGTTTCGTGTATTGAATCATCCGTTAAGTCCTTCAAACGAGTCCCGAACCGATACGTATCGAAATTTTACTAAAAAGTTACAAAACGAACCCTGGACTATTTCAACTTGTCACTTTCCAATTTATATATATATAATATATATATAATATATATTAATATATATATATATATAGTATATAAAAATATAGTATATAATATATATACAATTTATAATTTATTATTTCATTTCATTCTCTCATATATACACACACCCCCCCCTTGTTCTCTCTCTCTTTTCCGGCGAACCCCCACCACCGCCGGCCCCCACCGCCGCGCCGGAAAACTATTTACGGCGAGTTTTCCGACCAAGACAAATGTGATCCTCAACGACTGGATCTAACCGATCTCCCATGTCACTCGCCGTCACCACCACCCACTCATCACAACGCCACAGCCACCCCATCCCCGTCACCCTAGTCACATCGTCATCATTACCACACCAAAAAGGGGTGTGTTCGTTATGTGGTTAACACCACTAGGTCCAGTTTGGTTTGCGGTTTTTAACAGCAGTGTCGTTCGGGTTAAAGCACCAAGAAGGGTGCTTCGGTTTTGATCTTTTCACAAACAGGGTGCATTGGTTGGTTTGGCCATTTAAATAACGAGTAAGGGTGCGATGATGTAAAACCTCACAAAAGGTGCGTGGGTTTAATGGCAGCAAAGGGAGGGGGTTTGGTTGGCTTTGTAAGCACCATAGGGTGCTTATGTGTTGTTATAGCACCAACGATGCCTGGGTTTAATGAGGGCCAAAGGAATGCGTTGTTGTAGTCAAGCAGCCGTAAGGGTCTTCAGGATTAGGCTAAATAAACAACAAAAAGGGGCGTTTGGGCTGCTGTAAAGTCTTTTTGGTGTGTTTGGTTCGGACCACTAAGGCACGTTTAGTTTTGTGGTTATATCACCGTATAGGCTGCGTTGATTTTAGAAGAAAAAAACTGTTAGGGCGCGTTTGGGTTAACAGAAAAGATAAAGGTGTGTTTGGTTTGGTATTACACCGCAAGGCTTTAGGGGTCAAAGGGTGCTCGTTGGTTGTTATGCCGGCAGCAAAGGCTGCCTTGCGTTGTTTTTCATGTGAAGGTGCGTTTGGCGCGAAAGTAAAAATTACGGGCGTTTTGGTGCTCCCATAATGGAAAGGGGTGTGTGTTGGTGGTTCCGTGATTCGGGTGCGTTTGGTTTAGCTGTGTAAACCATCTATGGTGCGTTTGGTTAAGTTTTCACAACAAGGGCGCGTTTGGTTATTATAACTCGACAATGAATATAACGTAAATATTATAAAATATAAAGGTTAGATTAATTGGTGGTTAAACGGTTTAAATTAAAGTAAATTGAATTTATTCAACATCGGTTTTATATATATATTATAAGATTTTTAATTTTGTAATATTTCAATAACCGAATAAACAAACGGGAACTATACTTTTACAAATGGGATAACTATTTAGCAAACCGCCAAGGAAACCATATACTAGATTATAAAAATATTATTTTATAATTTTATAATTGTCAACTAGAAATTAACATCATAACCATTGAGTAAAAGTTTTTAAAAAACATAGTGTACATGTTTTGTAACTATAAACGTACGATGTACTTTATGCTAAGAACTTTATTTATTTAATTTGGTGATTTTCAAAAACGTGTCAATTATTTATGTTTTAATCATATACTCACGTTTCTTAAACAATATTTGCAAAGTATTATATACTTCAACTTATTCATCTGATTGTTTGTCTTATTATATAATTCACCATATGAATTATATAATTACTTATTTCATAATGATAGTTACGGAAGATATTACATACATTGTTATATGATTCACCAATGAATTATGATAAGCTTCTTGATTTAATTATTTAACCAACCACCAACTATTACAACTTAAATCTAAATCTTTTATCAACTGTCGCGTTTGTTGTAACTCACTCCATCGGATCCCAAATACATCATCCTAGGCTAGTGGGACTTAGCCGTTAAGATTAGTTGCAACTTCTTGATCGAGCCGCTTCGTCTTCCGTTCGTATTGTGCATATTAGATGCCTATTCTGCAAATCGTTCTTCATCATCAATGTGAGTTTATAGCCCCTCTTTCACTTGTTTTATAATTGCTTTACAAATCTCGGGGGAGAATACATGCTCAATACAACTTGTTTTACATATTCTTGCAATATCTTTTACTTACTATTCACACACTTGGTTTACATACTTAAGTTTTGCAATTCAGATACAACCACAATTTACATGGTTTGAATACAAACTTGGTTTTCATACTTGTCACATACCATATGCATACACGTTACGAATTTGTGTACATACTCATTACAAACTCAATTACTTGATTAGATCACACACTTTTCTACTTATTGGACGTAATTACACAAAGCTATTTACGAATACAAAGGTTAATTTTTATTGGACACAAGTGTTTTCGGTTATAATCTCCTGTTTACGTGTTTGCCTAAGTAACATAACCCACCATTGCCCATTATCATGAACTGTTAAATTCTTGACCGAGGACCGTTGAGGAGCGCGAAGTATAAATAGATCTATTTTTGGGGATTGACATCCTGTTCGGATGAGTAGCGCTCACTAGTTTCGACGGTACTGAACAAACGAATGCAACATGTCGGGAACAATTTGATGTTTACGGGTTGAACATCTACACGGCACTGTATTTGCATTAAGTTGCTTTCATAAATGTCGAGCTCAGTGTCTTAGCTTAGTGCAAACTAGATACTATTTAAGTGTACTGTATTTTATATAAGAACCCAAACATTTTGGAAAATCAACGAACTCACTATCCATACTACTTATTGAATATTACTAATTTCTGAACTCTTTTCATTATATTGCGGTGAAGCAATAAACACTAGACTCTTTTGGTTCTACATTTACTCTTACATTGTGGCGATTATTATAAGGATTGAAATAATACGTTTAAATAAATCATTGGAATTCCAACAAGTTACATTGATACTTACAAAAACTCAATGAACTCACAACTTTAATGTTGACACTTTAAGCATGTTTTTTTTTCCTCATGTGAATTAGATGCTGGGCTTACTTGATGCAATGGAAGTCCTAAAAATTGACAGATTTCATCTATGAGTCTACCTTACATAACAAATGAATCATATCGCGTGGATATTTTCAAGCTTTTCATTGTGATGCAATTATGGGACAAATGTTACATCAATTTCAAGAAAATCAACGAGATTACTTTTCAAACGACACATTTAGAGGTCGTTCTCTTGTATCTTGTGCTGTTGTATTATGAAGTAACGCCCCCTGACATATTTCCGCTGCGATACATTTTTGGGGGTGTTACAGTTGAACTTTGCACATTATGTACTTAATAAGTAAAACTTGGTGAATATTAGACTTTACGTATTTTTATTACGTATGACTTTTATTTAAATGAGACTTTGCGTATGCTGTGTGAATACGTAAAGTGCATAGATATAGTGTTAGATGTAGGGCTGAGCAAAATCAACCGAAAACCAAACCGAATCGGCAAACCAAACCGACCGAAATCGAACCGACCATTTTCGGTTCGGTTTCCAGTTGTGTATATTTATGTCGGGTTTTCTCGATTCGGTTTGGTTTCGGGTTAAAACTAAGAGAAATAAGACTTAACTATCTATTCGATTCGGGTTTTCTCAGTTCCGTTCGGTTTCGGTTTTGCTCGGTTCACTTCAGTTTTTTTCGGTTTGGTTCGGTTTAGAACCGATGTTCAGCCCTAGTTAGGTGTGTGGGATTGATGAGGTGTCATTTTATACACTTTTTCGGGGTCATTTAACCCTTTAAATCATGCAAATATGCTCAGATTATGTGCTTAATCATTTGTTTTTGGGGGGTGTTTTAAGCCATTTGGATGCATTTGAAGAAAAACACGTTGACTTAGGCACAATGTGAAAAACTGACAAACTACGACCTTACACCAACTATCTTGTAGAAAATCATACAGTGCGTGGAGACGGCATCGCAAATTACAAGCGAGGCGTCACATTACTCAAGGAGACGGCTCATGGATTTTCTGACGGCGTCTGAACGTAGCCAGATTACAAGAAAACCTAAAGATTTAGCGGCACACGGCGTCGAGATCATAAAGCGACGCCTTCGCGCCTACTTTTCTATATATACAAAGCCGTTTTTAGGGTTTTAAGTGTGTAACTTTTGGGAGACGAACCCTATCATTAGTAGTCGAGTTTTGCATCTGTGTAGGCCATTTTAGGGTGTTAAAACCCTGTATCAGCCTTGAACACATGTTTTAATCAAATAATTTCGTCTATCCTTTTAATCTTGCAATATGTCTATGTGTTGTTTGATTAAACCTTGTTCTTCTCCTTTGTTTAACATGCTAGGCTAGATCTATTAGTATTTACCTATGATTGCATGAAACTTAGTATGTAGATCATTTTAATGTTGCTTCTTGTGATGGATGTGCGCGTTAGGCTATAGAAAACTAGCCATAAGATATTAAATAGGCATAAGGACGTCGTAGGATACGCGAGTGTGTAGAAAAGGATACCATCGTAAACAGTGTCTTCAATACTAACATTACCCCAATATGGTTTGATCCATCTTAATAATATTTTATATGCATGTAAGTGTACTCTTAGGGGCCTTGTAATAGTCTTCATACTACCTATTTGCGTGCTTAACGGAATATTACATAGACGTGGGTTCGTGTATTTTCTCAGACTTAGGAAATACTTACACAGATCATCACAAGTGTGACAAAGCAACAGGATTAGGAGAAACATGCCAAGGAGTAGTGCGTGATTAAGTAAATACGTTCGTTTATCATATAGTTATCACGAAAGTAGTTTAGTATATTTATTTTAATTAGTTAAAACAAACCAAACCTCTCAAACCATGATATTTACCTGCTTTCTTAAAAACATAAAATTATAAAAAGAATCATCTCTCAACCCCGCAGACCTCTGTTAGATTCTGTTCAAGCCTTCCTAACCTATTCCCTTAGAGAACAATAACAACTCGCGAGTCTTACCTTACTACACTACAATGGTTATGTGCTCTATTTAGGGAGTTGTAAAACTATTTGTGAGTCCACAACGACCCGCATCAGGGATTCTGCTCATTTCCCTCACCTGATTAAGTCCCCCATTAGGTTACCGTTCTTACCCAATCTATATGTACTTTGTGCGCTCCACTTTTCGGGAGTGTAGATATTATGGGTAGCGCTATTAGAGGTCTACCAACCTCTCTTTCCACTCTTCAGGAATTTGCATAATATTTATATATAGGGGCAATCGTTCATTTGTGAATTAACACTATATTTATGTGTGGACTTTGTACATTATTATTAACCAAGTGACTTTGTCTTTTGAACTTTCTATTTTTGACATATATTACTACCATGGAAGTGTATGTGATTGTATTTAATACTAATCTGTATGAGGCGGGATTTGTAATAGGATAGATTCATGTGACACTTGCCATGAGTACATGATGTGCTGTCGTGTAGGGTCAATTTATTGATTACCAAGTTTTACATTTATATTTAGCCGACTTATCCTAAAACAACACTTTAACGGGCAGTGTACCTGATCGGGTGGAGTTTCGTGGTAAGTAGGGTGTCGAACACTAAGAGCGAGGTTGTTAACCTTATAATCTATCAGTATTTTAATTACTTCTACTTAAGTTAATTCTAATTACTTGTTAAACCTATGTTATATGCGCTTCTAACAGATATGGGGGTTTCAGCCTGAGAGACTGGCACAGGTTTTACGGTGACAATAATCAATTCTAAACACATTAAACAGTCAAGAAAACAATCAGAAGATAAAAAATCGGTGCAAGCCAAATAATAAAAAACTGTATTAGCCATATTAAATCCGATTAAATACTAGTTTGTTTATTTAGTGCAATGATTTCTTATCTCGAAGCGGCATATCATTCTTAAGACTTAGGCGGGACATCATCCTAAGACCTAGACACGTTGAATCCTATCACAATTAACGCATCCACATAAAGCATCCTTGAGTTTAATTATAATCAAATCTAGGGCTTATAGCAATGAGATCTTGATAAACCTAGCCTATCAGTTACTTTACCCACTTACTGTTTGATGATATTTTATATACTGGTAGTCACTATTCAAATATTTAATCAATTAATTCAAGAACATACTTGTTGAAACTAACACCTGCCGGTCAACTAAGCTCTATTAAAAACAAAGACAGAACGTTATTTGTGATCCTATTGGTCCAGTAATATAAAACACGATTTGGAGAGCTATCCCAGTATCTAGCTTACTTGTTAGGCGTAACTAGACCCAGTTGAATGATAGGTCACATATTAAAACACGTAAACAAGTATCATGTGATAAACATATTAGAACTTTCACGCTAAAGTGAAGTAACATCGATTTAAAACAAACCAAACATTAAATCTTCATTAAGATGGCTAATACCCAAATGTAATTATACAAGTGTGATCAATTAACAAAGGTAAACTAAACGTTTTACCGAACGATATCAAAAAAATGATTACAAGAGTAAGGAAATTACACGATGTCTTCTATGGAATCGTGATCAGTACTTGACCTTTATTGCTCTTCTTCTCTTCAAAAATTGTCTTTTATGAGTAAGGTATGAAGAATATGATTTTGCACACTGAAAACTCGTTTTTGAGTCTTCTTTTATAACTCTGAAAAATGCAAGATATGTCGTATGGGCTTTGCCATTGCCGCTTTATTGGGTGTATCCCTTGGAGTGCGCGCAAAGTTTACAAGATCAGTATAATATACATTCTCCAAAAACAAATATCATCGTAATATATAAATATTTACTCCAGGGATACGGCGTATGGCAGAAGGTGGATACGCCGTATTGGGAATTGTGAATACGCGTTTAATTGTGATACTTTTGCGCTGATACGCTGTATCTCTTTTCCTGGATACGGCGACTGGTCATAAATGAGTTATCTTCAAATATCTTCGTTTTAGCTCCAAAATATGCGCCTTTAGGATACGTACAAATCACTCATCAATTACTGCATATAACACTTTTAAAAAACAATTAATACTACATTTCGTGCACTAATATAAAAAATGGTAACATATTCGGGCTAAAGATGATATTAATTCTGACGTTAATTTGTAATAATGGTGTCTTGTCATCGACTCTTTCAATCTTTTAAAATACAAGATGAAGCCGTTGTGAACTTATAAAGTTAATGTTTTAAAGCCGATGTTCAAACTAGGAACAAATAATGTAATAAATTGATGACATCAAATAACGTCTATTATTAGCATCATTTATCCATGGTAAATAACCCGTTTTGTATAATTATTGCAAGAATTGGTACTTAATTGTTTATATTTATTATTTACAGTAATTATCGAGTAGTTGGCAAAAGATGGAGAAAAAGACGTGTTTTGAAGCATAAACGAAGAGTTTAAGAAAGTTGACTGATTCTAACATCGATACGCCGTTTCATTCTAGACAAATATGCCGTATCTAAAGACTTTGAAGATCTCAAGACCATTGCCTGACTTTGAAGAATACGCCATACATGATACTTTGGTTAAAAATCAAGAAAAACACATTTTCAGCCAATACTCCGTATCTAAAAACCCAATATTCCGTATTGGCCAATACGCCGTATCCAAAAATCAGATACAGCGTATCCAAATTCCTGCGCAAGAATTTTGGAATATTTTAATCTTGGAGCCCATGCCAAGTCATCCAATACGCCGTATTGAGCTTCTCAATACGCCATATCGAACCGACTACCATACCTGAGATATATATAGGACGACCTAACTCAATGAGAGTATGCAAGTGAATCCTAAACACGAATCGACCAAGAGACGAATAGAAGAGCCCTAAAAGGTCAGAAAAGAGCCTCAAGATCATAGGAAACTCTTGTAATCTTCGCGCAACCGAATACGCGTTTGATAATTTTTCTTATTTAATCCGTTCAATATCAAACTGTTATTGTACAATGACTATGGCTGATAACCTTTCGTATCAGCCAAGTTTTATGAATATCTAAGATGTTTTGGTTTGTTTATCCTGATTGATTAATTAGTCGTAGATTGTTTGTTTAAGTTTAGCAATTTATATCGCCTTACGTAGCTTAAGTAATGCAACCATCATATCAACTGGGTCCAAGAACCTACATATTTAATGTGCTGCAACTTTGTGTTGTTTGGCGTAGGCTAGAGAGTCCGGATTGCTCTCCACACTGAGCTAATTTATATATCTAGAAACATAGAACCACAATATTGACCCTATCCTTGCTTATAGTTAGTGAGCTTAGTTGAGCCATAAGGGTTGACCTTGAAATCATGAGTACGTCCTATTCCAGTTGTAAGACTCGAGACATTGAAGTACTAGTATATAAAGAGCCGTTAAGCAGTAAGTGGAGGGTAAAGTTCTCGATGAGCTAGGGTTAAAGTAATAGGCACCATTACTTAGATCCGTAAGATAGATTATAATCAACATAAGGAAGCATTATGTGGATGCGTCTAATTGTGACAGAATTAGCGTGTCTAGGTCTTAGGAAGAAGTACCGCCTAAGTCTAGAAATGATATGCCCTTCGAGATGAGATAATCATTGCACTAAATAAACAAAAGTGTGTTTTATCGGACTATTCATGGTTGATACGTTTTTCTTACATTAGTTCTCGACCACTTCTCTATCGTTTTTTTCTCTTTCTGTGTGTGTTTTATTGCCTTCGTGTCAGCAAAACCTTAGGGTAGAAACACAAACTCGTGCCAGTCTCCAGCTGAAACCCCCCCTTTGCATATTTTAGATTTAACTAGATCACTAAAATACAGATAGATTTAGATGTTAACGCTCATCGTTCTCAGTGATCTACCCCTACTTACCAACGAAAACGACAATGACGTCGGTTACACTGCCCGTTAAAGTGTTGTTTTTGGTTTAGTCGGCAAAATATAAATTTAAAACTCTGAAATCATCTTAAATATGCTGCTGTAAGGGAGTGAAAATTAATCTTGATTTTTATTTTATGTTTTGGTTTTTAACATTAGATCTAACCCTTAGGGGTAGTGTAAAATAGATTAGTGTAATTTAGATTAATTTGCATATTTGTGTGTTTGTTTTGTGGGTTTATTTTTCTGCATTGTATATTATTGCCTATTGTGTGTTTTCTGCATTGTTACAGTCTACTGTAACTTTCTGAGTCGAATACTCAATACGGCGTATTCATCTGCTTAGATATGGCATATAAATTTTTTTCAAACCAATACAGCGTATTCGACTCTATCATCAATATGGCGTATTCAGTTCACTGAATACGGCATAGTAAGCTATTTGACAGTTTTCTTTCCTAGCGAATTCATTACAGATTCAAATGGACGACCCCAACATTACTATGGAAGAGTATATCAGGCTTGAGGAAGAAAAAGCTTGTAGGCGTGGTAAGGTGTATAACTGGAAAACTGCTACGTATGGTAAGATCTAGTATGATGAAGACGTTCACGACCTAAGATCTGTTGAAACTGAATTCTCGGCTATAGTATTTAATGATGAGTTAACATCTGAAGTTACGCTTTCATGTGAACCCACGGTAAGTCCTCTTAACGACAATAAAATTGACTTTAGAATATCGTTCGACGATTCCGACGATAAAGACTACACGATGATTTATGACAAAATTTCATTTTCCTATAAAATTATTTCTGTTAATGATTTGAAAACGGATTCAGAAAATGATAATGATAAAGTCAATATGCCTTCGTTTCCATCACCCGAGCCTACGATCAGTTATTTTGATGATTTAGACTTCTTTAAAGATTTTGAGAATGAATTTCCAGCCATTGTTTACAATGATGCTCTAACATCTAAATTAGATTTCTTAACTAAACCTACTGTAAGTCCTCAACATATCGACGAATTTGATTTGAAAGATGAATCATCATTGTCCGAATGTGATGAAAAGGAACAAAACGTTTTAAACTTTAATGATCTATTCCCTTTTAACGTAATTTGTCCCAATGATTCAAAATCGGATAAGGACAATGATGATGATAAAATTGATATCAAACACTCTTCAGGGGGTAATGTAATTAATACTGATGATGGTGCCTATGCACATGGGTTAAATAAGCTTTTGGAAACAAGTCATGATAAATCAAATAAATTTTTCAAAGTTAAAACTTTTATCAAGGAATTATATGTTAATATCATGACTTGGAATCATCTTAACAAAGGGATGTCATTCATTTTCCTAATCAAGAATTTGTATGTGTCATTTGGCATCCCGTTTGACCCCAAATTGTTTTATAAGGATGGGATTAAATTGGGGCAAGTCTAACTTAAATACTTTTCAGTAAACAAAAGTGCTTGACGGGAGACAACCCAAAATGTATTTTCAATTTTTATCGAGTTTGTCTTCCCAGATTGTCTATACGGCGTATCGACTATCTGGGCATTATCTAGTTTTATTTTCAGCACAGTCTATACGACGTATTCATTAAAAGAATACAGCGTATACAAGTATCAATACGGTGTATCCTGGGGAATAGATATGGCATATCGACTTCTTGTACAGTTTTAGGTATTTATTTCGATTTTAACCAAACAAATACATGAAGATAGAATTGAATTTGTTTTCTGAGAATTTACACAGTACCTTGTTGGGATTAAAAGACATTTTAGTGTTGTTGAAGTTACTACTGCCAGTTATGGAAGTTACTACTGCTGGTTATAGTTTCTACTGATGGTAAAGACTGCAAGAAATATTCTAAGTCATTACTACTGCTAGTTGTAAAGTTACTACTGCTAGTATTAGTTACTACTGCTAGAAGAGTTTCTGCTGTCAGTTATAAGTTAGTACTGTTAGTTATATGTTAGTACTGCTGATGTGATAAGAATGAGATATTTTAGGAAAAGATATGTATGTATAGAAAACGCGTTGTAAGCCCATTAGGGTTCCTTGGTGTATAAAAGGAGACCCTAGGGCATGTAGGTTAGTATCTCAATATCTCATCTTCATATATCATCTAGAAATCGTTTTGTTATAGCTTCAAGGTTTTGTATAACCCTAACACTATTAAGAGTGTTCGTATTAATATATTGAGGCTGAAAGTTTGGTATTATACAATCTTGTTTGTTACTGTTTTATTGCTTATTCTTCTTAATATCATAGACTAGATTCCGCATAGTCTTTGATATATTCAATCAAAGTTTCTATCATAGTTGTCTTGGATTTATTCAATACAACTAAGCCTTTTACAAGCTAAGCAAGATCTATTCAAGTGGGATCAACAAGTGGTATCAGAGCTTGTTGAGAAACTTTGAATAAGAAGAAACAATCTACACATACCAGATCTATTTGTTTGTGAAAACATGGAGGCAGTATCTTCACCAATGGTTGCTGCTGCAAAACTTCTAGTGCTCAATCCAGGCGAATTTGAGCTTTGGAAAATGAGGATAGAACAGTACTTCCTAATGACACAACTTCGGTGTGTTTGGGTGAAGGCAAAGAGTCCGGGATAGCTTCACCATATTGCAAATATATACTAGAAATCAAAATATCACAAATATTGACCTATCCCTGCCTTAGTTTAGTGAGCTAGTTGAGCCATGAAGGTGACCTTGGTATGCATGAGTACATTACTTATTCCATTGGTAAGGACTCGGAAGTGAACTACTAGTATAATAAAGATGTCGTTAAGCAGTAAGGGGTATGAAGATCTCGATTAGCTATGTTTTAGTAAGAGTACCATTACTTAGATCGTAAGATAGATTATAATCAACATAAGAGAAGCTTTTAAATGCTGATGCGTCTATTGGTGACAGAATTAAACGTGTCGAGAGTCCTTAGGAAGAAGTAACCGCCTAAGTCAGAATGATATGCCCTTCGAGATGAGACAATCATTACACTAAATAAAAAAACCTGTATTTTATTGGATTATTCATGGTTGATACATTTTTCTTACATTAGTTCTTGACCACTTCTCTATCGTTTTCTTGTCTTCTTGTGTGTGTTTATTGTTTTACTTGTCATCAAAACCTTAGGTAGATACACAAACTTGTGCCAGTCTCTCAGGATGAAACCCCCATTTGCATTAGTTTTAGGTTTAACTTAGATAACTAAAATACTGATAGATTATATATTAACGCTCTCGCTCTCAGTGATCGAAACCCTACTTACCAACGAAACTACAATTGACCGGGTACACTGCCCGTTAAAGTGTTGTTTTTGGTTTAGTCGGCAAAATATAAATTTAAAACTTGAATCATCTTAAATATACCATACAACGACAACACATCAATAATGTATTATTTATGTTTAATTAATGTATGATGTTGTGCTATTACCATGTGATTATGCCTTGTGTTGTCACACTCCGTGTTTCCGCTTTAGCGGGGTGTTACATCTTATGACTATGAGATATGACAAATGTATGTCAAAGCAGCTTTCTTAAACGGACACTTAAATGAGGACGTTTATATGATGCCACCAGAGGGGTTTGTTGATACTAAGTATCCTACAAGGGTATGCAAATCGTTGAGATCCGTATATATTAAAATAAGCATCCATACAATGGATTTTAGAGTTGATGAGAGAATCAAAGGTGTTAGCCAATGTTGTTGAAACTGCTTAAGTGCGTAACCTTTTTTGTGAGATGCATGCTCCTGTTTTTACAGCTACTTGGTTTTTTGCGATAATGTCACTGTCGTATGTCTCTCCAATAATCCGGTTCATCAGCGCACCAAACATGTAGTGCTTGATATTCATTTTGTTCATGATTTTGTGGCAAAAGATTTTGTGCGCGTCATGTGTGTTCGTCCTGATTTCAGTATGTCGATATTTTTACTAAGGGTCTCTATTATGTATTGTTTCAAAATGTCCGCTACAGTTTAAACGTCCGAAGACCTCCCGCTTCAATTGCTGGAATGTTTTAGGATTGGTCCAATGTATTAGCTTGTTTATTAAGTTATGAATATATATTTGGCATATTACTAATGATATCACTAAGGACTTCACATATTCTTTCAATATTTTATTAGGATGCTTGGTTAGAGATTTTGGTTGATTAGCATGTATTTATTGTTTTTATCTATTTTGTTTCCTTTGGTATAGCCAATCATCTAGTTACATCATAATTATCACAGTTTCTTAAATGGCATAGAATGGTTTCTTATTTGATCACGACATTTGTTATTATGTCTTGTATATAAGAGTCAAACTAGTTATTTATGGCATTATAGTGTTGGGTTTGACTGTGTTACAGTTGGCTCAGCAACGCTTTTTGTTTGGGACCAGTTCAAGTAAAACAATTTTTACAGTGAAGAGTAAAAGAGACAACAACTGCCGTTGAATGCATAGATTTACGGTATCAAAACTATAAGTGACGGATAGCACAAAATCTTTCACATGTAACTAGACGAGTAGCTTTGGATAGAAACGCAATTGTATTGCGACAAACAATTATATTTGCTTTATTTGGGCTATTTATTTCATCACCTATAAACTAACTAGCTGTCTAACCCGTCCGATGAGCGAGCTACTTTCATGATATACAGTATTTAGGGTGCTTATATTTAAAGTTACATGTTTGAGTATTTTATATTGCATCAATACAAAAAACGTATTCAAGAATATGTTTGTGTTGAACGATTTAAGCAATATAATTTCAGAAGACATATGGACAAAAAAACTATTATACAAAAAACTTTAGTAACATAATAAGTTTATATAATCAATAATAATATAAATGTTCGTTAAAAAAATGAGTTAGCTTCTTGAAACAGTTTAAATCACAAACTTGTGGAAATAAAACAAATCTTTCAATTCCTACGAAGAACTTCTTTATAAACAACATTTGTTGTGCTATTATTAGTGTAGACATCTTCTTCGTCGTAACAAATAACCTTCAATTTTTGCTTTTTACTCTTGATGCGGCCACATTTAAATCACCTTGAATGACTTTTGACATACTCGTATTGCAACGGCATCTAAATCGCCTCAAGGTAGGTCTCGCGATGTACTATCTTGAAATATACAAACAAAATAAAATCATCAAGGTTTTCGCTTCTCGCACTCTTGATATCGCTACATAGAGTTGTCAAGTAATTATCACACGGGTTTGAATTTTCGTGTTTCTAATAAGCTACATTGAACTCTGTAATAGTTCTATGCACTTTTGATATATTATGATACCTTCGAACACAATTCATGTTCTACTTTTAACTGCAGTTAATTGTATCAATGAAACTTAATTTCAATCGTCATCTTCTGATGATGAAGGTTTCATGCATAAAATTTAAAACTGCTCCCACTAATGCCTTGGATAATTAGTTAAAGTTTCTTTAAATGTTTTCCTCATTATTAGGCTGGTATAATTGTTTTGATTGCTCCATGCCATATCTATCATGGCTTGCAAAATTTAACATAAAGGTTTCGGTGCTCTAGCGGTTAAGGTGTTGTTTAATTATTCAAGTGATCCATGTTCAAACCTTGCAAGCTACCTTTTTATGTGTAATATTGCATACGAAATTTCCATTGTTCCATACATGTTAGGCTGGATGGAGTGGAAACTCACCTTTCAACCGTAATAAGAACTCACCTTACTTATCCATTTTTTTTATTTAAATACTTTTATTCATAAATTAAAAAATAAATATTAACGTAAACGTACGAAATTAATAAAAACGTTAACTAAATTAAAAACTTTTATTCATAAATTAAAAACATTACAACACAATTAAAAATAATACATAGATTATTAAAAACAATACATAGATTATTAATCTGTTTCGTATTCCGAATCAATGTGCATTTCATCGACGGTGTGTGGAAGTAAACAAGCCATATTAATTTAAAAGTGGGAATAATTGTGTATAAAAATAGGTGAATTAGTGGGTATTTGTAAGTAAAAAGTGGGGTTTTAATTTTTTTTTAAATAAAAAACGGTTAGATTTCGGGAGGGGCCCACTATTGTTTGGTGCATTTTCTCACTTTTTGTCCAAAAATAAAAAAAAGTTTGGTTTTTTTGTCCAAAAACACATAGTTTCGTCCACGTTTGGTCCTAAAGACATAGTTTTTGTTACACGTTGTCCAAAAGACATAGTTTCGTGTCACTTTTAGTCCATAAATTGTAATGCAAAGTCACGGGATTGGACTACAAGTGAACAGAAACTATTTTTATGACCAAAAGTGAACTTTGTGAATTTGGACCCAAAAGTGAACTCGCACCAAACCACAAGGACCAAAAATGTACTTAACTCTTATTTTTTTAATAAAAACGGTTAGATTTCGGGAGGGGCCCACTATTTTTAAAACCCACACTATGTGAGTAAGTCACCGAATTGACACAAAACAAGGCCAAAACTCACCGAGCAAAAGGAACTCACCTATGTGAGTTTTGCCACCGGAGTGGCACTCGCGCGCGAGTGGCTAACTCACCTAGGTGAGTTTTGCACCACTCCGTCCAGCCTTATGTCATTGAGGTGGCATTAGTGACGTGGACATGATGATGTGTCATGTCCTCCTCTATTATGTAGTGTGGAGATATAATAATAATAAAAAAAAGATATAATATGGTGTCTTAAATAATAGGAGTCTAAGGATGAATATTTAGAAAATACTGATGTTATGAGTAAATAAAAAAAAATCAACCCCCTCCTTTTTTTTATATATCGAAACTCATTTTATTTTTAGAAAAACTTATAAAAAAATGTTGTCAAAAGTTATAGTGCATTTTTTTTAAAAGTTTTTTTATGGGAATATAGTTTATGTACATCTTTTATTAAGACAACGTCATTTTAATTTGAATGTGAGAAAGTAAAATAGTAATTTAATGTGAGTAAAATAGTAAAACTTGTCATTTAAGCATTTAAGTATTTCAGGGTGCGTTTGGTTTATAAATTGGGTTGGAATCGGATTTAGATTTGATATTGAATTTGAATACTTACACTGTATTCTTGAGTCATTTATTGAAAGGAAAGGAAAGAAAATGTAATGTTTTTTTGTGTTCTTGAGTTAGTTTTTAATAAAAGAAAAGGAAGTGGAAAGGAAGATGAGAGAAAATTTTCTTAAAAAAAACTCTCTCAAAAATGGGAGGAAAAGAAAATAAAACTTTAGATTATATTGTGTACAGACTAATATGCCCTTTTTAAAAGATTCAATGCTAATAACTAGAGGGCATGCATCTAATTTAAACAAGTTCTTTTCCTATTCCTCAAACTTAAGAACATGATTTATGCCTACTTTCAATTTTTATTTCCTTTATCTCAAGAACATGTAAATAACACTTCTTTTACTTTTCCTTTTCTTTTCGTGTTCCTATTCTTTTCTTTTTCTTTTCATTTAAAACTCGAGAACTGAGTGCTAGAGTTTGAGGATGGGTAGTGTTAGTGCAAATATTACGATATTTAATCTATACGATCTCTTTATGTTTTGTTGATGATAAACACGTGACTTGTAATACGTAACGTAAAGTGCGCTAGTTACTCGTAATCACAAATCATCAATGCATGCATGCATCTACATCTCACGGCGTCTCAAGTCTACATCAATACATCTCTCGACGTCTCAAGTCTACATCAACACTGACATTTGTTTGCACCCGACGTAAATCACATAAGGTATGTACAAACAACATTAAACTTGTAGGATGATCAAAGAAATAAGTTTTTGTCTTAAACATTACATTTTTATAAATGTAACAAAACAATTTCTCAAAAATTAATTAGATAAATTATTTTTGAAATATAAAGAAATGTTTTATGTAGTAATTATTTCAAAATTCAAATCTAGCCATTTTCACCCCAAAACAAGTGTCACTTTCACCAGACAAGTTTGTCACCACAAAAAGACAAAAATAAGAGCGTCTGTCGGGGCGGTCCCTTAAATAGGCTGGCGGCCTCCTAATATATCTGGGACCGTCGTTTCCTGACAGGCTGTTTTTCAACTCTTATAAATAGTGGGTCACCTCCAACTATTTTCACAACCCTTTTGCACGAATTTCTCTCAGTTCTTTCTCTCTCTAGATCTCACTAAATCTCTCTAAATCTTTGATCATTTAACTTGTTTAATCTTGTTTAAATGTGATCCAATCTTTTACTTTTTCTTTTTTCCCTCAAGTGCAAGAGAAGAACTTCGGTCATCTTCAAGATCCGAAGTTATGTAGTCTAGTTAGTCCATTTGTTACATATAGATCGAGTCCATGTCTTCCAATCTTTAGTAGTGTGTAGATCCAAATGATGTATATATTTGGATGGGTTTATTGTTGGTTGGTTAGTATTTTAGGCCTTAAAATACATTGGTGTAGTGGTAGATTGGTTCTAGTTAAGATTAGGAATCGACATTTAGCTTAGTGTCGGAAAATATTGCAAGTGACGCAGTTTATGTGTTTAGGCCATAAAACACAAGGTTTGTTATATTGGCCACAAAACATAACGGGTTTGGTTGTACCCGAAGAAGGACTCGAAATTTAGCTTAGTGTCGAAAAATAATGTAAGCAACGTTATAAGGTTTTCTCTGCCGAAAGGGAGCTTGTTGATTAGTGAAGTAACTCTCGAGTTGGATACTCGGGGAGTGGAGTAGGGCGAAGAGGAGCTTCGTGACCGAACCACTATAAATCATCGTGTCCAGTTTGCATTTTCTTTTACGGGGGGGGGGGGGGGGGGGAAGACTACGCAGCAGGGGGGGGGGGGGGGGGGGGTGGGGAGGACACAATCGGACACACACACACACTTCTGTGCATGTGTCAACTCTAACATACATCGTGTGCTCAGTATCCCCCGAACCTACCCCACCGCACATCTCGGATGGCCCTTATCACCTTCAAGGGGGGGTCATACTCCCCCCCCCCCCTTCCACATGTGTGAAAGTCAACAAATCCCTTCACCGCCCTCCTCACAATATACGCACACCAACCCTCCCGTCCCCTCCTCACTCACACACATACTCGTATCACTACATTAGTTGTGTCCGTTCTATTCGTTGTCTCCCACACACCCAAAAGCACTCTTCCATCCCAGCGTGTGTGTGTTTCCTATACAGAAATAACACCCATATTAAAACATACTCTGAGTTGTCTAACTTTCACCATACGCCCCCCCCACCCCACCAGACCTCCCGCTAGAACTCGCTTAAAACCCACTATTCCTCCCGGCTCAAGTAAGCAATCGAGCCGACCCTCTCTCGAATTGCTCACGTAAACGATTCTAGCGGTGTGCGAGCGCGGAGCAACTGAGCACCGCCCCCCGCCACCCTTACCACGTTGTCCCAATGCCTATTCATTTACCAACAATTAACTATAACCAGTCTCTGACATTTATCGCCAACCCTATACACAAGCATTTCCTTGATGATTGAGTGCATTATTGTTAATGTTGTGTTAGTCATGGTTGTGTAGCTCTTTGTAGTAGACATTGTGAGTATAGATATATTGGTAGAATATGCTATAGTTATTGTAAATCTATTATCGACACTTCTCATATTGCGTCAAACTTGATTGGTGATTTGATACAAAATATTTAGTCCGAAAACCTCTTCTGGAGGCGGTCCTATAAATCAGGCGGCCCCCATATATTTATGGGACCGCCGGAAGATATTGATGTAATATTTTTTATTTAAAGTTTTAAATGGAAACGTATTCACCCCCCTTTCTACGGTTTCCACAGGTAGGCAAAAGTGGTAGTCTTGTTCCCAAAACCGATGGGTAGGTCGGTACGAGAACCGGTTCCGGGTTTGAGTAAATCAGAACCATACCGTGTAGAGCACTGTTTTTTATCAGAAAAATTGTTTGATTCTACAACGTTAGGATAATCATGTGTGTGATGTTTGAGCTAGTACTCTTTTACTCTAATAGTTGGGTACTCGTGTGTTGCGATGACGGGTATTCTGTGACGATTAACTTAAGAAGTAAAAAGAATTTGATCCCGATGAGGCCCGGTTAACCCGTTTTTATCGGTTTTGACGGGTCCTCTCTGATTCGTGTTCGGACGGCTTTTATTGGTTAGCCGAACCGATGGTGACCCCGGTCCCCGGTTGAACCTGTTGGTCTGGTCTGGTCCGGTCCGGTTTACAAAACTATATGCATCACCATTTTAGGGAGATAACATATGTACGCTTTTGTAGATATATGCTTTTAATTGTTGTACAATGTGAATATATGACTGTATTTTTAAGTAATGAGGTAAATTAATTATTTTTATTTTCAAATGTGTATTGTGCTAGTGCATTAAAAAGTTATACACTATGTATAAATGTGTGTATGTTTGAGAAATCAAAGTTTGAAAACATTTCATTTCCTAAAACGTCTTTATAAGATGTATAGATAAAAATCTTAAAAGACTAAGTTTACACAATTTTTATTTATAAACTTGTAGTTTTAAAATTTTGTAACATATAATTAATGAACTTACTTATGATTAGAAGGGTACCAGCGTAATGAGGCGGCGGGTATCTGATGACTATTTTTGTGGCGAGAAAATGTTTTTCATTTCAGACATTCTTTATTTAGCATGTCCCAAATACTTTATAAAGTAGCAGGGATATGTTTTTCAAACGTAAAACGTCTAAATTATTAATAGTGTAAATGGTTAACATTTTTATTTTTCAAATTTTAGCATTAAATTAGTGTTTATAAGTTAGTGAGCTTTTTTTTATAAACAATTACATTAAAATATATTATTATTAGATGGCGGTTACTATATGGTTTAAATAAGACCTAAATTTTCAGATTTTACATCAATTTTAAAAATTTTCTTTTATAGTAATGTTTTTGGTCTTAGAATTTTAAGACTTCTTTTTATAAGAAGTCTTAAAAGATTTATAATGTAAGTTTAAATAGATGTATATACGGTTGATCATCGTCTATGTTTTTCTATATATGTTTTGGGAATTTGAATACTTAGATAAATTGGACAACTGGACATGAATGGATCATCCTTAAAAGGTTTTATGAAGATGATTTAGAGGGTGTTTGGGATTGCGTTTCTCAATAGATTATGTGATTATTTCATTTTGTAAACGCTGATAATCATTTTTTAGTGTTTGGACAACAAACTTGGAAAATCACTTTTTGCGTTTATGGACCTTCAAAACGCAGTTTGCAAAAAGCAGTACCTGCTGTTAGAAAACGCCATTTTCTTTGGAAGTCAAAATAACTAAAATAGCCTTTAGATCTTTATTTTCTTTCATCAAAACAATGAACCATGTTCATACGTTTCTAGTCGGATCTGAGAGAGATTCATAAAAGATATTAGTAAGGCTAAAGGAAACAGAAAGATAACTAGATAAAAGAATGATATTTTGAGTTTTGAGACGGTTGTGAAATTGTGATGGGGAAAGAAGGTGACTGAAATAAAGTGTTTCAATGTGAAAGTGAATGTTAAAACTTAAAAACCCTAATATTAGAGTACTAAGTACTACTCATTTACTATTGATTAGACCCAGTATCAAGATAACTCCTTAACTTATATGGAGTTGGAGTGTACTGTTTTTAAAGCCCTCCATTAATAGCTATACCTTTTATTGATATTTCTTTGTATACAATTCTACTTTCACAAAGTTATCAGATAATTATAATCCATTAAACTTCAAAGTTTTAATAATAAAAGAAATGTCTATTTTGGTCATTTCATTAATTAACACAATAAATAATCTAATTTGCCAAACACTAAAAAAACTGATTATCTGATTATTGTGATTTCAAACAGCAAAATCGAATCCAAACACTATATTTCAGAACCACGTTTTGCAACAGCTGATTATCTGATTATTCGTTTTCAAAACGCATAATCTATTTTAAATAATCAATCTCAAACACCCCCTTATTTCTACTGCTATTTTGGTTTTTTTTAGGTATTTCTATGTTTGCCCCAAAACTTTTGGGTGTATGCACTTATTGCCTCAAAAAAAAAGTCTCTTCCTCAAATGCCCCAGAGCGACCCGAGCGACCTAATTAAATATTATTAAAAGTACAATCAAAAAGTATTTTTTGTACTTTTTTTGTACTTTAAATTTGTACTTTTTTTGTACTTTTAATAATTTTTAATTAAGTCTCTCCGGTCGCTCTAGGGCATTTGGGGAACACTCTTCTTTTTGGGGCAAAAGGTGCATGCACCCAAAAGTTTTGGGGCAAACATAGAAATACCCTTTTTTAGCAAATACTGCTATTTTGATTGTAACTAAAAAAAGTAGTAACAATAGAGTAGGTTTAAATACACATCCAGTTATCAGGATGATAAATTCCACACTTATTTACTTTAGTGGGGTAAATGCTTTTATCCAAAAAAAAATCCACACTTATTGTGATTCTAACTTAAAATAAAGAGGCGGTAAAGTCTATTTTGATGTATACGTAAAGGGAGTTGATATGCACACCACACAAAGTGATGTGCACATCACAAAAATGCATATGTGGTGTTGTACCATATGCATCCTACATGTGATTTTGTGGTGTGCACATCACTTTGTGTTGTGTGCATATCACATCCCATAAGTAAAAGTGTAAAACATATGTCTGAAACATAAACATACCAAAGCTAAATTATAGGAGAATTATTTATGCATCTTGTATTTAAAAAAACATTTATCATAGGAGCACCTTAGTAACACACAATACATACTAAGAGGAGCACTTTAGCAACACACAACACATATTAAAAAGAATTTAAAAAAATGCTACAGTAACTTGTGAGTATATGAACAGTAGAATGTACAATAAGTTCAATAAATAATTGTGATAGTCACCCACCACAAACACATACCCATCTCTCTTGATGTTTCTTGCTCTCTCTTTAGAAACAGATCTCACCCACCATGTTATATCTCTCGGTCTCTCTCTGAAAATAAAAATACATGCAACTCTAATCGTGTTTGATTTTGAGGGTTTTGAAAGCTAAGGTTTGTTCTTTGTTACTAAGTTGAAATCTAATATATTTAGGTTTAAGATTTTGTTAGTTATGATAATAAGATATATTCGTTATTTTTGTTAACAATTTTTTGGGCTTAATAAGCTTGATAGAAACAAGGTATATGTTCTTATGTTTCATTGATGATTTCAATGATTGGTTGAATGGGTTTATGATTTTTTAGGTTTCTACAAAGGGTTATTTAACTTTGTTTGTGATTAAAGTTGTTTTTTGAAATCGTTTTGTCTATTTAATTTTAGGCTCTGATTTATGTGTACTTTGGTTAAAAGATGTATTTTCTGGTTGATTGATGTGGATTTCTTATGTTAATGTTGTATGTGGTGAGTTTGAATGGCTTCGTTTCTAACCTACGTGTTCGAATTCGTGTTGCTTATCAAGTTATTTGAACTTTATTGTAGGCGATTTTAAGGTATGCTTGCGTTTTTGCGTTTATAATTTTGCAACTACAATAGGTTTTTGGATCGTGATTGGTGAAATCGACCCGTATCTTGGCGGGGCAGCACGAGATCGTGTATGCAGCCATGGCGGGTTGAATACCATTTGTTGATGCTTTGCTTATGTTACCTTGCATTTGTTTACTCTTGTTATGGCGGGTGAAAGCCACCAGTGTCTTGGCAGGGCATCACGACATCGTGTTTGCAGCCGCGGCGGATCGAATACCTTATTTGTTTTCCATCTAGCAAGCCGGTGCCATACGATGCTTTGTTGACGCTTGCTTAACGTTGGGTGACTAGGCTAAGGTGTTCCCCTGATAAATAAATGTTATTTTATTTGGCTCACTGATATTGATTTCTTGCGTGATCGGATTTGTGTTGTTTATCAAGTTATTTTAACTTTATTGTAGTCGATTAAGAGACGCTTGAACTTGTGCGTTTATCATTTTGCAACTGCAATAGGCTGTTGGATCGTGATTGGTGAAATCGGTCATATCTTGGCGGGGTAACACGAGATCGTGTTTGCAACCATGGCGGGTTGAATACCATTTCTTGATGCTGCCTTGCATTTGCTTACGCTTGCTATGGCGGGTGAAAGCGACTCGTGTCTCGACAGGGCATCACGACATCGTGTTTGCAGCCGTGGCGGGTTAAATACCCTTTTATTCGTTTCCCACTAAGCAAGCCGGTGCCATATGATGCTTACTTAAAGCTGTGTCACCTGGACAATGTGCTCCCCTTATAAATGTTATTCTCTTTCTGCTAATTGTTGTGGATTTCTTATGTTAATGCTGTCGGTGATGAGTTTAGATGGTTTCCTTTCTAACCTGCGTGTGCGGATTCATGTTGCTTATCAAGTTATTTGAGCTTTATTGTAGGCGATTAAGATATGATTGCGTTTGTGCACTTATCATTTTGCAATTACAATAGGTTGTTGGATCGTGTTTGGTGAAATCGACCCGTATCTTGGAATGGCAGCACAAGATCGTGATCCTGTTTACAGCCACAACGAGTCGAATACCTTTTATTGATGCTTTGACCCGTATCTAAGGATTGTTTGTATATACCTATAGCGTCTTCCGGAAGGTTATTCAGGGTCATGGTGGATGAAGGTATGCGAGGATGAAGGTCAAGAGAAATACCATACTGTTCGGTGATGTTGTTGACCTCGACTACCATCATATTAGAAGTGAGGTATGTATGTCAAACTTAGGAATAATGGCTTCCTCGACAAAACGAGATCTGGAAGACATGTTGTTTGAAAGCCGATGAGAAGGTTACGAAAGGAAAGAGCAAGAGTAAAAAGAAGACGGAACACACCTGTTAAAAGAAGAATTCGAAAGAAATTCTTAGGGCTTCGACGAGAAAGATGAAAAGTAAAACTGTAAAAAGAAAAGGGTGGGGTATTTATAGAGGGTGAAGTAAGCAATTGAAACATCGTGTCGAGTCAGCTGCTGACGTGGCTTAGAGTGGCTCATGGATTCGGCTCACTTGACAACACGTGTCACACCACAATTTTCCAAGAGACCACTGTCCTTTTTTATGGCCCAAATAGTTACCCCAATGGCCCATAGCGGTCGCCTTCGGCCCATGGAAACAACGCTCGCTTTTTCTTCTTTCCCTCATTTGTAAAAACAAAAATACAATGGCAATCATTATAACTAACGTATGTGTTCATCACTAGTACATGTTAACGCAGGATTGTTTGAATATAGTATCACATCGCTAGTCTATGGCTAACCACATGATATTGGGGACATGACGACGTATATATCCAGAAGGTGAACCGAAAGACTTACCGACCCGGGTTCCGAAGGATGTACCGAAGGGACTCAAACGAACTACCATTTTATCCCAGACCCAACTGGTTATAGAGAGTATCCCAGGTACATCGCCTACTCCTGATTTTACAGGATTATGTTTCCTAGATGCTCATACCGCCTGGCACCTAACCTATAAGTAGTTCGGCTTGCCATACCTTATGTGTGAGGAACAATGTAAGAACAGTACCAGCACAGTGCATCGGTACAGTATTCTGGGGGTGTATAAATACCTCGCATTTATACACGCACATGTAGCATTTACTGCACTTTCACATACACTTATTTATTCAAGCCTTTCGGCATCATCATATACTTACTCTTACGCCGGAGCTTGATCTTGGGGTCACACCCAGGACGAGGCTAACGCGTGTGTTTCATTCATATAGGAATCCTAAGGACATTGGCAGCACAAGTCCGAAGGATTTCTCTCAACACAACCCGACTACAAAGATTTACTTCAACGGATTTCATGATACTCATGCATTAAAAGGTCAAAATACTTTATCTAAAAGTGAATATACACGATTTAGGAAAATTATCCAAAATTATCATCACAATCTCACCCAATTTTTTAATGGGGTATTTCTATGTTTGCCCCAAAACTTTTGGGTGTATGCACTTATTGCCCTCAAAAAAAATCCCTTCCTCAAATGCCTCAGAGCGACCGGAGCGACCTAATTAAATATTATTAAAAGTACAATCACAAAATATTTTTTGTACTTTTAATAATTTTTAATTAAGTCGCTTTGAGGCATTTGGGGAACACACTTTTTTGGGGGGCAAAAGGTGCATACCGCAAACATAGAAATACCCCTTTTTGAATTTCTAACAAGAAGTTACATGATATGACTATGATATTCTAACTAAGAGTTACAGATATGAACTATGATAATGAGTGAGGATACTTTATTTCACTAGCATTAGAACTATTTAGAAGACACCATAGTAGATACAGGGTACGTTATTTATGTGATATCTTTCTCATTGCTATGCAATGCCACATGTGGTATGTAGACGTCGCTTTCATAGGTACATGAAGTGGACAAGCTTTGCATGGGCACACATAACTTGAAGAAGGTTGTATAGGACAACCTTTTGTCAGTCTAGGTAATGGTTCACGTCTAGGCTTCAGGAACTTTATCAACCATACTTTCTTTCGTCTTAATGAACTACGTGTAGAATGGTACCCTATGCGGCTATGTTTATGATGATCGATCGATGATGATAGAGATGATGAAATGTCGTCTCTCTATAGATAGTAATCACTGTTATATACACACGGATGACGGGAGAATGGGAGGGGGGGGGGGGGGGGGGGGACCCATGGCCCCCTCCAATAAGCACAACTGACTGCAAATATTGTTAGAAAATATTTAAACTCAAAGCCACTATATTGAGTATTTGACCCCCCCAAATATGTTAAGCGGCAAAAAAGAATTATCAAGACCGATTCTTTTTCTTTTGACTTCTTCCAGTTCCACATTGACGCTTTTATGTAATGAATTGAGGTACTGGGCACAAGGTTTGCAACAAATCCTCAATTCATTAATTTTACATGCTCTTTTTTATGTAATCTATTTATCTATGTTTTTAATTGTATCTTGATATATAATTGCTCAAAATCCCCGATTTGTTTTTAGGAATTAAGGATTTGTCATGGATTTTGATCACCCCTGTTTTTATTGCTATTCTAAAAATCTAAAGCCCTTACAATCATTTAGACTTATTCAGCTATATTTAGGGGTGGTGCGAGGGGATGGAGGCAGTGTGGGGGGGGGGGGGAGAGGTTGGTGGTGGGGAGTTTGTGGTACAATGGGATAAAGTTAAGTAGTTGAATATCAAATGGTGTAATGTTTTTAGCTTTCTATACATGTAAAATTGCAATTGCCAAATTGGTGATCACTAATGAGGTTGATTTATTTTTAGGATTGAATTATGATAAGAAAGAATATAAAAGAACATTGTATTATTTTTCAAGCCAAGATGTAGTATAAAGGGCCGCCCGTGGATGATAATAATCAAAAAGAAGATGTTCATGACACACATCCAAGTGACCAACAAGATGTTAATGATAATCATGTGAACGAGTCTCCGAGAGTTGAACCTGAAAAAGATGGTGTCGTTTAGTTGGGTTGATTGGCTAAAAAATTCTCATCTTGTAACTTTGTAATTCTTCTAGCTTCTTGCTAGTTTTTTTTAATAAAGTGTTGTTAAAAAAAACTATCTTTACTATTTATTAGCAAGTGCAAGTCGAGAGTCTACATGTTTCTGATGATGAAATAGAATGGCATTTGTGATTAATGGGAAATATATGCGCTTATATTTTGGAAAGTTAACTAGTAAGTATGTTTATTAGGGTGTGTTTGCTAGAACAGTTTCAAGATGTCGCTAGATGATGTAGTTTCTTTTGGTTGTGTTTGATGTTGTGAGGTACTGATGGTGTAGTGTTTGATGTAGCAAGCTATTGATGGTGTAGTGTACAGCTCTTTTGACGTAGCGATGGTGTAGTGTACAACTCTTTTGTTAGTTTCTGTGGGTAGTGTTTGATGTTGCTAATCGAAATAACTTTTGTATTGGCTGTTGGCGGCTTTTGTTGTTAACTTGTAACTTGCAATTTAACAGACCAATCTAAGCCCAATCTTTATGAAAAATGGCCGAACAGAAAAAAAAAAAAAAAAAAACCTTCTCAATATAAGGCTTGCGGTGTGATCTAAATAAGTGTATGGTCATCATGTATATAACGAGCTTTTTGCATAAATGGTGCTATTTTCGTATTGCTTTGCAAATCTAAGTTTGCCTTGTAGAAATGAGATAGTTTGATCGCTAGGCTCCATTATTTAGAAAAAACGTACTTTTCAATTTTCTTCTCCATCACAACCATCTTTGTCATCACCAACCTCAACCATCGCCACCACCAACTGCCACAATCGCAATCCATCCGATCATCACATCTCCGTGAACAAATATATACGGCATAATCTTATTCTAAAGAGAGACATAACCTTTTTAACCCAATCTATAAACCATTATATAATTTTTCTAAATTAACATGTTCAAACAACATATCATACCATTGTGACAATAATAAATTACCTTCAACTCCTTCAAAATCAAAACTAGTTCATCATTAAAAATTAATCAAAACCACTTAAATGGATGAAAATGTGCAAAAGTGAAAACGTTGGGGACTCTTGTAATTTTTGGCAAAAGTGACCTGAAAGTGAGATTTTATACATCACTAGGGGGAGTAGGGACTAAAATATGTAATTCACTCTGATAATAATACAAGTAATAGTTTTCTGTTGAACCAACCATAAAACAATGTAAATAGCTTACGATTATCCCAAAATTTGTAAAAGCACATCGATAGGTATAGAAGAAGTTACAAGGTTTTGAAAAGGTCACAATTTTCAAAAAAAAAATTTAAAAATTGTAAAAAGATGTTTAGTTTACAAACTTTTTCAATCTGTTAAGATAAAACTTTATAAAAGCACATCGGTGACGTTTGTTTTTTCAGAAATGCCTCTTAACAACATCTTAATCTGATTTATTCAGACGCGGTCAGACATTTGGATCGTTTAGACTGTTTGTTTTTTTCAAGCCATTCAGAGGCAAACCATGTTCAGAGCGTTTGTTTTTTTCTGATCATTAAGAGGCGGTAAGAGGCATAAACCTCTTACTGAACAAGATGTGGAGGGGTTGTCTTAACACCTCTTAATGTCTTTCTTTTTTCTTACTTTTTTGTTTTTATTTTTTCTACTTTGTTATGATTTTTTATTTTGGTGTTTTTCTTTTATTATTTTTGATTTTTTTTCACCTTTGTCTTTTGTATTAAAAGTATTAAATATAATCATTGTATATGTTTTGTTATATAAATAATGTATACGATGATATGTGTCAACTCATATTTTGTTCGAATTGAAGGGTACGTTTTCGGACTCATACATCTCAATTTTAACGCAGGTCATTTAGTTAATCGTTTTAACAAAGTTCAATTCAAACTTTAAATTGATTATATAATAAAGTTTGTTTTTTTATTTAATGAAATTTAATTCTTGTGAGAATGCAATCGTTTTATATTTAAACTGTAAAACTCATAGTTTAACACATCTAAACATTTTTATCAAAACAAACCGTTTTATTTCCTTCAGATTTAGATTTCTCAACCACTTATTCAGATTAGGATGGAAATCAGATTCAGACTTTTCTACCGAATATTCAGATTCAGATGTGCGAATCAGATTCAGATTCAGAGCCTCTTAATAAACAAACAGC
>BQNB010006868.1:80772-95757 GCA_026074375.1 Tanacetum coccineum
GACTTCAAAGATCTTAACAACGCATGCCCCAAAGATTGTTATCCATTACCGGAAATAGACTGGAAGGTGGAGTCCCTCTGTGGGTATTCCTTCAAATGCTTCTTGGATGCATACAAGGGGTACCACCAAATTAAGATGGCAAAAGAGGATGAAGAGAAAACGGCGTTCATAACAAGCCAAGGGATATTTTGCTATTCTAAGATGCCATTCGGTCTAAAAAATGCCGGGTCAACATATCAACGATTAGTGGATAAGGCATTCCAAAGGCAGATTGGACGTAACCTAGAGGTATATGTCGACGACCTGGTTATAAAGAGCCACACGGAAGAAGAAATCATCCGAGATATAACAGAAACATTCAAAACCCTTCGACAGATAAACATGAAATTGAACCCAAAGAAGTGCACCTTCGGAATGCAGGAAGGAATGTTCTTAGGTTACAAAGTAAGCACCAACGGGTTGAGAGCATGTCCGGATAAAGCAGACGCAGTCCTTAGCTTGCCATCTCCGAGATGCATCAAGGACGTGCAGAAGCTAAATGGAAAATTAGCAAGCTTAAACAGATTCTTGTCAAAATCAGCAGAAAAATCGTTACCTTTTTTCAAAACCTTGAAAAACTGCACAAAAAGAGCGATTTTCAATGGACACCGGAAGCCGAAGAGGCCTTCAAGCAAATGAAAAAACTTATTGCAGAGCTCCCAACACTGACCGCTCCAAGGGAACGTGAGGAGTTAATCATATACTTGGCTGCAGCAAAAGAAGCTATTAGTGCGGTCTTGATGACGGACAGAGAAGGCAGGCAAATACCAGTATATTTTGTAAGCCGCACTCTACGAGGCCCAGAAGTCAACTATACTCCTATGGAAAAGTTGGTGTTAGCCTTGCTCAGTGCAAGTAAACGGTTGAAAAGATACTTCCAAGCACACACGGTCGTTGTAATAACAAATCAACCGATAAAGCAACTGTTGTCAAGTTCGGAAATATCCGGAAGGATGCTGAAGTGGAAGTTCGAGTTAGAAGGATATGACATCCAATATAGACCAAGGACCGCAATCAAAGGCCAAATATTGGCAGATTTTATCGTGGAACGACCGGAAGAAGAGTCTCCGGACGAACTCATGGCAGAACCGGAAGAACCACCGGAGCCGTGGACATTGTTCACAGACGGCTCATCCTGCGTAGACGGCTCCGGGGCAGGTCTAATACTAACAAATCCGGAAGGGGCAGAATTTACATATGCCATGAGGTTTAGATTCGAGGCCACTAACAATGAAGCCGAATATGAAGCACTAATAGCCGGTCTCCGGATCGCAGAAAAAATGGGTATAAAGAACTTGCAAGCAAATGTTGACTCAAGACTTGTGGCCAATCAAGTTAACGGCTCTTATATCGCCAAAGAGTCAGGCATGGTCCAGTACTTAAACAAAGTAAAAACACTGGCAAAAAGCTTCAAGGAATTTTCCATCAAACAAATACCACGAAGTGAAAACAAGAAAGCGGACGCCCTGAGCAAGATCGCGTCCACAAGCTTCGCGCATCTTAACAAACAGGTGCTCGTGGAAGAATTGAAGGAAAAGTCCATAAATGAAGAGGAAATTCTCGACATAGTAGAAGAAGAAGGCAATACATGGATGACACCCATACGAGAGTACCTGACAAAAGAAATCCTTCCGGAGGATAAAAAGAAGGCCAGAGCGGTACGTCGGAAAGCAGCCAGGTATGTCATGATCAAGGGAACCCTATACAAGAAGTCTTTTTTAGGACCATGGCTCTGGTGCGTCGGACCACTCCAAGCAAACTACGTCCTAAGAGAAATACACGAGGGGTCGTGCAGCATGCATTCCGGCCCTAGATCTGTGGTTGCCAAAGTAGTTCGAACAGGATATTACTGGCCAACAATGCATATGGATGCACGGAACTTGATAAGGGAGTGCAATGACTGTCAAATACACCGTCCCATCCCAAGGAATCCACAGCAGAATTTGACCCCCATCACGTCTCCATGGCCATTTTATAAGTGGGGGATAGACATAGCCGGACCTTTCCCGGAAGGTCCGGGTAAGGTCAAATTCTTAATTGTCGCTATCGACTATTTCACTAAATGGATCGAGGCAAAGGCTGTCGCAACCATCACCGGCAATCAAGTAAAGAAGTTCGTATGGGACAACATTGTTTGCAGATTTGGCCTACCAGGGGAAATTATATCAGACAATGGAAAACAGTTCCGTGATAATCCATTCAAAGATTGGTGTGAGAAACTGCGCATCCGCCAATGCTTCGCTTCCGTGAAACACCCACAAGCGAATGGTCTAGTTGAAAGAGCAAATAGAAGTTTAGGAGAAGGAATAAAGGCGAGGCTTGATGAAAGAAGCAAAGATTGGATAGAAGAACTTCCGCACGTCCTATGGGCCCACCGCACAATGATCAAGTCAAGTAACGGGGAAACACCATTCTCACTAACTTACGGCACGGAAGCTGTCATCCCGGCGGAGATAGGCATGCCAACACTCCGAACCGCGGAGATAGATCCGGCAAAAAACAACGAAGCTCTGGAAATCAACTTGGACCTCATAGAAGAGAGAAGGGAGCAAGCAGCAATACAAGAAGCAAAAAGCAAGAAAAAGATGGAAAAATATTACAACTCAAGAGTCCGCGGCACAAGTTTCAAGCCAGGCGACATGGTCTACCGCAGCAATGAAGCAAGTCATGCCAGGGACGAAGGCAAACTTGGACCCAAGTGGGAAGGACCGTACGAAGTTAAAGAGTCGCTTGGAAAAGGAGCTTACAAACTCAAAGACTGCAAAGGAAATGAAATGCCGAGGACATGGAACATTTGTAATCTCAAAAAGTGTTATATACATGAAGTGTAAGAACTTGCCCGGCATATACGATGCTCCGGAGGGCAATATCTTTATTTATTTGCATCTTGTAATATTTTGAATTTCAATGAAAAGTGGGGATTAGCTACCCCCACGAGTTTTAAATTTTAAATTGTCTTTACTTTGCAAAGTTATATTAATTGTTAAGACGTGCATGCAAGGAGCCATGCTCCACAAAAATATTATCCCGTATAATAAAGGATTGAGCAACCTCAAAATCAGCTCAGGCGCGTAAGAGGTATTGCAAGCCCAGCGCCGGGAGAATAACCCACAAATATTCACAAGACTATCTTACTAAAAGTATCACACGTGATATAAAAAGATAGCAACAACATTTATATATAACGGATATATCCAAAAATTGTTGTAAAATCGGTTACATGAAACAACAAAAAGGCCACATACGGCCGCATTATACACCATAACAGGATATCTTAATTACAGGAAAAATCGCAAGGTCACATACGACCGCGGGAGAAAAAACAAATACACTAACAAAACAGCAGTCCTAGCCCTCATCATCCAATTGGGAAAAATGAATGGGCCACCTCCGTCCAAGCATTAATCCTTCCTTCGCTTCCGAACCCAGGGTATGCGTTCTTCCGTAATCGCCCCCCCACACCCACCCCCCCCCCACACCCCCCCCCCCCCCACATCCGATGAATCCGGCTTATCGTAATCTTCTACAGAAACAGAAGGTTCAGCATGAGGAATAATGACCACAGTGGACAGCACGTTAGTAGAAGGAACCTCAGCAGGTGGTTCAATCAAAGCCTCGGCAGATAAAGGATCATCAATGGACACAAATACGTCTTTCAAAAAGGGGAGACGTTCAATAAGATTCCTTTCCATTTTCTCCACTCGCCCACGGCAAATATCCAAAGCAACGGACAAGGCTTGGCTCCCAATTACGACCCTATCCTGCTTATGGTGGACGGGAACCATTAGCTGATTAACATCGGGTTGAAGATCGGTCATACCTAAGGTCTCAGCCACGGTGTCGTCCAAACGGAGAAGATCCATAATATCCCAAGTACTGGCATCCTTCTTGTCGGAAAGCTCTTTAAGAAGCGGAAAGTTGAGGTCACGGAGATCACGGATAGCAGAGTTAAAATCATCCTTCGCAAAGGGAATATAAGCTTCGAGATCAGTCAAACATATGCTGGCCTGCCCATGCTCAATCCCTGCGGCTAGGCCCTCATGTATCCCTTTCTCTATTGCACGACCAAAGGCATGACCAACAGCCTCTATGTACTCATTTGAATTAAGACACTTAACCACGAGAAGCTTCATCCCATGAGTCAGTAACCATCTTCGCCCCGCAACGACATTGAGGAGGTACGGATGGAAACTCTCCTGAGAGCGCATGCAACACCGGGTAAAGTCAGCATCGATCTCAGCCAACCTAGTCCTGAGAGGTCTCATAAGATTGTCTTGAAATTCCTCTAACTGTTTCAAGCTCCCCTCATACATCTCCAGCTTCTCACGGAGGTCCGTGGAAGAAATTTCCAGCTCATGCACCTAAAAAATATATATATACGTGAGGAGAGGAGAATACAAAATTGTGAAGAAAATAGTTAAGAACGAAAAACTATACCTGATCAACAAGACTTTGGTTCTGGGACTTCAAGGAAGAAGAAGACGCTCCTAAGTCAGAAAGCTCATGATCTTTTTCAGCAATAGTAGACTCAAGGCCCGTCACTTTTAGCTTTAAAGAATTACATTCTTGCTCAAGAAGGACGTTGTGGTCTTTGGCGGAAGCAACTTCGCCTCGAAGTGAGTTCTCGGTGGCCTCAAGGCCAGAAACCTGAGCACGGAGTTGGGTTACCTCCGCGGACTCCTCCTTTGCCTTGAGCAATTGAGACTTCAAATCTTCAATCTCTTTGTCCTTCGCCTCCAACAAAATATTTTTCTCCTCCGCTAGAGATCTCCATTTCCTCTTCTCCAAGATGTTATACTCCGCACGCATCCTTACCTCGGAGCTCAAACTCAAATTACGAGCGGCTGATACATTGAACTCAGTAAATAATTGCTCATGCTCCATTCCGCGGACAGTTTTGAAAAAGGCAGGAGGAGTGAAGTGATCAATCATATTGGCACACAAACGCCCATCATTCATCTCAAAACCCTTGGTCACCGTCCACTCAGGAACATAGATTTCCTCTGAGCCGGCACCTACAGTCTCCTCCGCACGGATGCTCCCGGCATCAAAACCACTACCCGATCTCCCTGTAAAAAGACTAAGAGTACGATCCGTCTTCTCAGATGAGCTTGAAGAACCAAAAACGGACGGATGCGGTGCACTCTTATCTTTGCTAATGTCAGCAGGAATAGCCACCGTGGTAGCAACAGTGATAGCCTCAGTCATAACCGGAGCAGCAGACCTGACAAGAGAATCAACTTCAGGACCCGCAGAATTAGCGCCTGAGTGATGAGATGAATCAGAGAGGACTACGAACCTTGCGGAAGGACCTATGGTTCGCAAGGAGGGGCCAGTCACGGAGTCAGTACGATCTCCGCCCTCCTCCAAAGGTGAAGCTGTCACGGAAGAAGTAATAAAGGGTAAGGTAGGAAGAGCTGGAACACCCTGCTCTACCGTTAAGCGAGAATCTTGAAGCAACCTGTTTAGAGCACTAAGAGACTACCTCCATAACAATAACCACCAGCATGTCCATAATCGGCCCTTAATCTTTTGGGTGGATGGGAAGCGACAGGCAGTCCTTCACTATCATAGATTACTCTCTTCTTCTTCGAACGCTTGGGCTTAGGAACTGCAGCTTCAACAGGTTCGGTAACAGGCACAGATGGCTCAACAATTTCCTGGCCAACAGCGGAATCAAATCCCTGATCTCCACCATCACCCACACTTGCATCTCCAACAAATTCCCTCTCCACACTAGCCGACAACTCTCGAGAACGGACCCGAAGGTCGGAAGTAGGGTACGTTGCTGTGTTTTGGCCACGGTAACAATATTCCCTCATTTTCAGCTCTGGGTCTCTCAACAATCCTCACCTTACGAGGATCAGCGGTGCGGATGAAAGCATTCAAATCCATCACTAAAAAAAAACAACAGGGAAATAAGGATAAGGAAACAAGAAAAACAAGGAAAATGTAAACAATAATCAAGGTGCATACGGAAAATAAAACCCACCCTCTCGTCCTCATACTCAAAGACGGGGATAAGTATCTTTATTCAAAAGGTAATTACGGCTTATGCCAACCCAGCAAAGAAATTCTTCCGGGAACCTAAGGAACGGAGAGGCTTGAGCAATAAGAGTATTAACATGCTCCACATTATATTCAGAGGGGGCAGGAGCTCGATCCTTGACAATATTGGAACCCGAAAACCAACTAAACCGAGCATTGGAAGGGCAGGAACCACAAATTCATCAACCCCGAAAAAATGATCATTCCAATTCTTTACCCCCCGAGAAAAAAAAATCTAAAAATCTTGAATAACAGGCACGGACATTTGGACGCTTAGTGAACCCAAACCATCCATTTTTGTAATTATGTGTATAAAAGTAGCGAAACAAACTGACATCAGGTTCAATATTGCAAACGCGGCACAAGATTTCAAAATGAGAAACCTTGGCAGATCCAAACACGGATAATTGGGAAAATGGAATGCGGAAATGGGTGAGAACAGACACGAAGAAGGTAGAAAAAGGGATACGATAGTTGGCATAATCAAAGAATCGGGTGTACATTCCAACTTTACCAGCTGGTCTTTCATGCATAGTGGCATCAGAGCTTGGCAGTTGAGGGAAGGGACTCCTCGGGAACAAAATATTTAGCACAAATGGCATCAAGGTGTTCTTGTGTAAGAACACATTTGATAGATGTAATACTGCCCATAATAAAAAAGAAGCAAAGAGATTAACCTGAATCAAGAAGAAAGACTAGAATAAGGGGGCTATGCAACTAGAAAACCTTGAAATTTATCAACAATGGTGGAAGAGTGAAAGAGATGAAAAAAGAAACAGTAAAGCACGAATCGGCTATTTATACCCATGGTATATTTAAGTTAGGTTAAGGTAGGATGTCGACACGTGCCAAGACACTTCCCAATCAACGACGCAAAAACATAGTAAAAGATGATGATAACAGATGGATTGGGACCTAGGCGGTCAAATCAAACAGAAGATAAGGGGCCATGAGGAGTCCCACGTACCAACGACAAACTGCCAAAAACGGGTAACATAAGGACCCGGACAAGGCAGGAGTAAACGAAAATTTGATCGCGGAACTTTAAGTCTAGTAATGCTCACCGCACGCTATAATTGTAACCGTGTACGGGAAAGCATACTTGACAGGGGGACATGATGATGTAATAATTTGAGCACCAGATCTTACTGGGCTTAGGTCATAATATACATATATGGGCCCATGGCCTACAAACAACAAATAGCAGAACTACTAAGTTCCGATGCCCGGAGAAATTTCAAAGACGCACGTGAGTATCCATCTCACCGCACCAAGCTCATATCGCGGAGCAAACATTGACCGCGCGGGAATGTACACTCCGGCCAGCAAATACGATAATACTGACGCTTTGCCCGACAAGGGACCCACTCCGACCACCAACAGTTACAAGCGAAATACTAGGAAACCCTAGTATTAGGCTTACCTATAAATAGGGGTCATTTCACACCCCAAAAAGGTACATTCTGTCTAATCATTAACTCACACACATACTCTGACATTCTCTGACAAACATGTGTACTTACTCTCACGCCGGAGCTTAATCGCGGGGTCCGCCCTGCGGTAAGGCTAACGGTTTACTTTTAATTGTGCAGAAAGTCATCACTTCTCTTGCTCTAGTACAAGATCAAGTATTCAAGTCATTTGGAGGCCCGACCCGACAAAGGACTTTGACACTACTAAACCCGACACGAATTTTGTACTAACAATACCTATTAATTTACCCTGGAGTATCATAAGCAAATACACCTTTACCCTTATTATAAACTATAATAAGCAAATAAGCATCTTTCAGAAAATAAGGAATCCCAAACACCCCCTTAAACAGTTTTTCAACCTAATAAGACACAATCACCTCTTCAAATAAGCTACCCGAAATATCATAACACTAAAATCATATTAAAATAGCATAAAAATTAAAACTTTATACATAACACAATATGTTTCTTACATTGAAAGTTTGGTACCTGATGTGGGTTTTGGCTTTGAGGCTATTTCTTGGACTGCATCTTGGGCTAAAAATTGTTGCAATAATCTTTAAAGTTTGCGCTTTTGCTTCATGTCTACTCGTGAAGTACATGCATAAAAACACAACAACTTTTCATAATATTTGTAATTAAATCACATAATTTGTTATATTTGACTCTGAAATGAGGAGATTTCGATATAAAAAAACATGTATAATTAGGCGTTCATCAGTACCGTTTGTCATAATTATACACCATGCTTACGTCACCAAAAACCCCAAATATTCGGGGACGAAAAAATGAAGAACAAATGGTTAAACTTGTCTTAAGATCTTTGAAACCCCATTACAGCTTTGATGCTGGAAGTTGTAGAGAGAGGTAGGTAGGCGGGGGAAAGAATGTTCGGGATGCTGGATGTGTATGTTATCAATAAGATATACTCTCTCAGTCCCAAAATTATTGTCCCCCGACAAAAAACACACAGTTTAAAAAAAGTGCATTTATTACTGCTTTCTCTTTCTTACTTTTTGATATAATGACAATTTTACCCTTAACTAATTAATTAAAGTCTTCTTTAAAGTTTGTAATAATAATTTCAAATAAGGGTAATATATTAAACTTGATCAAACTTCCTTATCTATATTTAGTAGTGGACAATTAAATTGGGACATCCCAAAAAGGAAACGTGGACAATAAAAATAAGACGAAGGGAGTAGCAAAATAAAACAAAATTGGGACGGACCAAAGAAAACCCAAAAAGTCAGCAGGAGCCCGGCGTCAAAACGACGTAGTATCTGATCAAAAATGATCTATACTATAATATAATATAATAATAATATATATATATATATATATATAAGATATATATAGTATATCTTATATAGAATAGTATATATATAATATATATTTAAAAAATTAGAATATAAATATATATATACCAAGTTTTATTGACCCGGAAATTCACACAGGACTAAAGAAACCGTGACAGTGTCTTTATAAGAGATAGATTTGTGGTATTACGTAAACAAATTATATGTTATCCCTGTGAATAGAAAAATAATAATAACTTACGATACATATACATAATTACAACGCTATTATAGATATTTAATTTTTGTATGCTACATAAATTTGAGAATATATCAATTTGGAAAAGAGTAAAATAATTTAACAACATAAAATATGGCATTTAATTAACGGAGTCTTAAGAAACAGTTGACAATGTTTATATAATAGATTGATTTGTGATATTATGTAAATAAATTACATTTAGATGTATGAACAGTAACCGAACCGAACTTAATCATCTCTCTGCAACTTGTGTTCTACAAATCTTGTAAGTTTCTAAACAACATCGTGTAACTTTTTTTTATATATCATGTTATTGATTATTAAATCGTTATAGGCATAAACCCTAAGTTATGAATCTTTGTTTTTATAGTATTTGTTAGATTGAAACTTTATTATGTTGTTGTTAAAGTTTTAAAAATGGTAGGTTGTTTGTGATCAAATGATCGACCGTTGCATTGTATTTTTTTTTTGTTAAAGTCTCACATTAAATAGTTTCTTCATTGTAATTATATAGGCTTTATGGTTTATGTTATGATTTATAAAGTTTGCTAAGATTAGATTGTTCGGAAGATTAAAAATAAGATGTTATTGTTATATCTTTTCATTATTAGTATGTTTTAAGAGAAAATATATAAACAATGCTATGTATAGTTGTGTTTTGATCGTTTATTGTTAACTAGCATATAAACCCGTGATAAATCACGAAAAGCTTATAAAAACATGAAATAAAACACCAACGCTTGAGTTTAAAGGGATGGAAACAAAGAATAAACATGACTTATTCAAATTGCAAATAACATGAAACTAAAGTTTTCATCGAATTTTTAAAATAAACAATTGTGGTGGATTCAAATTTTTTGTAACGCTTCATGATAAACAATGACGTTCAACGTAGTATATATTTGACATTTTCACTATGGCGTATGATCTTAGACACAACGTCGTAAAACTGACCTTGTGCGGAGACATGCTTTGTCAGAAAGATTTCAACCTTTAATAAGAATTGGCTTTAACTTTTGTTGATAGTCATAGCAAAACAAACAACCACCGCTTCGGCAAAAAGAGTTTCCATACTTGTTGAATCAGCAACTGGCTTATGCTGAAAAGAAAGTGGCCTATAATTAGAAAATGTTAGCTAGATAAATATACACATAACGCATGCCACTGATATCATAAATATATATACCTAATTACATATACTATCAAGGATACGAGAATATAGACCATAAACCACAAGACTAAATCGTTTATGTCTGATTGAGACTGCTTTCATGACCTGTCTATTTAAGTTACTTTTGTTAACATAACTAAATTGTGGTGCAAATCACATCAATAAGACATCCATAAGCCTATGAGGTTATTTACATGTGTGTATATATCAACTATCTATACAAAATAAACTAATTCAAATTAGTTACATAAGCATGGAGTTAACAAAAACCTTATTGGATCGACAATAGCACTGAATGAGTATAACAAACACAAAACATATATTTTCACTTTTGTTTTTTATTAATGATGCAATCAACGTTTTTTATTTTTATTTTTGTTACCAAAACTATAGTGCAGGCTATGATTATGGGATGAGCTTGATTGAACCTTGGGAAACATTTTGTTCAATACATGTTATGGACTACTTCAAATACCCCTTTGTTTAAATACTTTAATTATTGAAAACATTTTTTCATTAGAACTAATGATAAAGAAGCCATATATACCATTGTCCATTGCATGAGGATCATAAACCTTCTGTAACACCCCACCCGAGAACGGGTCAAATGTCACACTTATGGCATCAAAACATACACAAGCGGAAGACTTTATTCATGAAAATGGTTCAACAAAGTTCCTCAACAAAACAAAGGAATTAATAGGTCTAAAACATAATGACCTTCAAACGAAAATAAATCCAATACAGAGTTTAAGCGGAAGACAAAATCCAAAATCCAAAGTTTAGCAATTTAAATGAAATGGGGAAAATGTTAGCCTCAATTTATTGAGTCGAACAAGGAAGTTCGGTCACTCTACAATGGAGCTTCGGTCTTTAATTAGTTAATGTTGTAATAGGATAATATCGGGAATCGGGCTCGATAGTTAATCTAATATTGTATATGTTTCGGGTTTAATCCCAAGCAAAACCCGAGCCCGGGTCCTAGTTAAATATCCCGCGCGTCATTTAACGCGACGGGGTATATAAGCTTTTTCTTACCATAGAAAAAGCTAGTTGTGAAGTTGTTCACTTTCTAAAATATCTTTTCTCATTTCTCTCTCCTCTTTCTCTCTCTAAACAACTCACTCTCTTTCTTTTTTCTTGTTCGATTTGTGTGATATATATGTATTGAAAGTGTTAATAACAAGAACTCTACAAAAACAACTCACTCTCTTTCTCTTTTCTAGTTCGATTCGTGTATGATATATGTTATGAAGTGAATACGGGATCCTACAATTAGCATCAGAGCAAAGGGTGGATTCGTGATTGATTCGTTTGGCTAAACAAGATCAAAATTCGTGGCTTATTTTGTGAAAAATACCCACGGCTCAATTTTTTTTGGGTCTAATGGTTTGTTAATCTTGATCTTCTCTTGTTCTACACATCAAAGAAGCTAGGTTGTATCAATTTCGTGCGTTATACAAGCTCCAAGTTTGAAAAATAAGCTTTAAAAGGTTGGTGTTCTTCGTGGAGAGTTGCTTCATTTTAATGATCCACGAAGAAATTGATGTTATTGGAAGCTTAATCTTAATATGCCATCCTAGTGTTACATGTTATAGCTTAGATTCGTGGTTAAAAGGATCCATTTGAGGTAACCTTGCTTAATTCGTCCTTATGTTCTAAGTGGAGAGTTAAATATAATATGATATTCAAGGCGGCGGTTTGACTTGGTCAAAGGCGAGTTGAGTTTAATAATAAAAAAAATAGAAGGCGAGTTGACAGTTTTACACGGCGGTTTGCCAAAGTTCTCAGCGGTTTGATTATTTTAATAAGCGGCGAGTTGCTAGTTAAAACGGCGAGTTACTTGTTTAAACTAGGCAGCGAGTTGGCTTATTCACGGCGAGTTAGTCAGACTAGGCAGCGGTTTGTTTATTTTAAATACACGGCGAGTTGCCACAAAAGACAGCGGTTTGCCAAAGTTTGCTCACTAAAATCACAAGGCGGTTTGTTCAAATTACTCGGCGGTTTGATTATTTTAATAGGCCGGCGAGTTACTAAGTTAACCAGCGGTTTGGTCTTAATTACGTGGCGGTTTGCTTAATTCAAGAAGGCGGTTTGCTCAACAACTAACGCAGCGGTTTGATTTAAAAAAAAAAGAGTATCCAGACGACACCCTTTTTTAGCGACACTTTTTTACGGAAAAAGTTGAGTAATATATAATTTTTTCTATAGCCTTTCTAACTTATTTTTACATCAAATTCAAATTTTGGTAATAGGGTAAAAAAAAATTCGGTCGACACCTTTTAGTGACTTTTCGAGAAAAATTAAGTAAAATAAAAAAAAATTCTATAGCATTTTTAGCTTATTTTTACACCAAATTTAGATTTTGGTAATAGGGTAAAAAAAATAATTTTTTTTTCATAATCCAACTGCGCCGAATTCCAAACAAACCAAAACCAAAACCATCGAGAAGGACTTAAACTACCAACGATCATTCATTCACGGTTATCTAGTGATCTTGTAAAATCCCGGTAATCATTTGTCGGTTTTGATCATAGACGAGTAAAATCCCGTGAACGTGAACTACAAGACCACAACTTCAATCACATCATATCCACTTAAGATCCAACAAAATCTTTCACACTTCATATTTCATAACTATTCATTCATCATGTCTACTCCAGTTAACACATCCTCAACAGATAGCCAAATGCACAACAATATCATGGCAGCTGGTTCAAAAGATCGTCCACCGATGCTTGGACCAGGAAGATATTCTTAGTGGCGTTCGCGTTTTCTACGATACCTTGACACTAAATCGAATGGTGAATATCTGAGGAAGTGCATCTTTGAAGGTCCATATACGCCCACGAGCGTACTCATTGCAGCTGTTGAAGCAGCAGAGAACATTCTACCAGTAGCTGCACATGAAGAAGCTGAGACAATACACAACATGACAACAGAGAACAAACTTTACTTTCAAGCTGAAAAGGAAGCTATTTTCTTGATTTTGACTGGTATTGGAGATGAAATTTACTCAACTGTTGATGCATGCAACACAGCTAAGGAGATGTGGACAGCCATTGAAAGGCTACAACAGGGTGAATCGTTGAACGTACAAGATGTAAAGACCAATCTGTTCTGGGAATTTGGGAAGTTTACTTCTCGAGATGGAGAATCCATGGAGTCTTATTACTCCCGGTTTTATAAACTGATGAATGAGTTGACAAGGAACAACTTGCAAGTTTCACCAATGCAAGTGAATGTTCAATTTCTTCAACAACTTCAACCAGAATGGTCAAGATTTGTGACGGTTGTCAAGCAGAGACAGGAAATAGACACAGTCTCATATCACAAGCTGTTTGACGTTCTGAAGCAGTTTCAAAACGAAGTTAATGATATCCGTTCTGAGAGATTAGCCAGAAGTGCAAATCCATTAGCACTTCTTGCGGCTGCTCAACCATATTCAGATAACTACTATCAGGCACCAAAACCTCAAAGATCGAATGCACCATCATACATGCAATCTTCTTCCACACGACCAAGTGCGTCTACCAGACACAAAGGCAAAGAGATCGCCAAACCAGTTACTCCTCAATCTGAGTCCGTTTCTGAGGAAGACAGTGATCCAGAACAAGCTCGGAGGGATAAGGATATGAAAAAGAACTTGGCACTCCTTGCTAAGTACTTCAAGAAGCTGTACAAACCTACCAACAACAACCTTCGAACTTCTTCAAACTCCAGGAACAAGACTGAAGATACCACACCAAGGTATAACAACGACAATCAGTCAGGGCAGTTTGGGAATCAAAGGACGATGACAGTTGCTGGGGCTAGGGAAACAGTAGGCAGTCCGGTAGTGCAACAAAATGGGATACAGTGCTTTAACTGCAAGGGATTTGGACACTATGCCAGGGAATGCAGGAAGCCAAAGCGGGTTAAAGACTACGCGTATCACAAGGAGAAGATGATGATGTGCAAACAAGCTGAACAAGGTGTTCCACTTCAAGCTGAGCAAGCTGATTGGCTAGAAGACACGGATGAAGAGATTGATGAACAAGAATTGGAAGCACATTACAGTTACATGGCAAAGATTCAGGAGGTCTCACCTGAAGAATCCAGTTCTACTAGTCAGCCATTGGAACAGGTACAAAACCATGATGAAAATGATGTGTTTGCCAATGTGAGACGACATTCTGAGCAACCTGAATCCATTAACGACACATATGTTTTGGAGAAGGATGATAGCAATGTCATTCCTGATTCATCAAATATATGTACTAATGATAATCAGGTTGATCAAAATGCGGCTGAATGTGTTGATGAGCGTGCTGTGCTTGCTAATTTAATTGCTAATTTGACTCTTGATACATAGGAAAACAAAACGGTTTTAAAGCAATGTGTAAAACTAACCTTGATGAGTCTAGTAGGGCTCTGGGGGAGGCTACTAGCAGTCGGGATAGTTCTCTGATTGCACTTCAGACCAAACAGACTGAGCTTGAGAAGTACATGGCCCTTAATAACCTTACGAGTGATTATAAAATACTTCAATCAAAGTTAAATGAAACTCTAGGACTATTAGCTCGTAAAGACATTGACATAAAAGAGGGTTTGAAAACTAAAACCTGTAACATTTCATATTTTCAGGTCTTTTACGACATCATCTATTTTACTAAAATTTTTTTTCTCGTACGCGTTTACTTTTATTTTTAA
>BQNB010006869.1:0-28094 GCA_026074375.1 Tanacetum coccineum
GGTTTAGTTCCCTTCTTGCCCTAGATTAATTGTTATTTCCGCTGCGTGTTAATCTAGTTAGGGAATAGAAATCCCATCAAATAGTGCAGGCCAAGTTTTCCCTAAATGGCATAGAATCGGTTACCCATGACAGTACGACCAAAAAGTACAACCACAAGTCAAATAGTAACAACAAGGATGCTCGGTTGACATGAGAGCGAAATCACATGCATGCTATTAACCAACGGGTAATAGCAAGCCCTTACATACGTCACCCCCGGATGACGACAATAGGGGACTCACTATAAATACCAAACTCTTTGGTATCACAAGGCATGTTCTTTCTCATACATACATTATCACTCTCTCTCGATCTCAATCTTATACCATCATTATCCATACTAATTCTCACGCCCGAGGTCGATCGTGGGATCCCCTCCCATGGTGAGACTAACAATATTCTTATCTTAGCAGGCTACTAGCTCAAGATATTGTCCCATCGATCCTAAATCTATACCGTTAAGTAACGGTTCATCCCTCTTACTTAGCCTTAAGTTATACTACTCTATATTTGTATCATCAAGTGGCACCATCCGTGAGACCAGTACACAACTACGTCCTAAGAACATGAGCCTCGCTGTGGAAGAAACCCCCAACACAAACGGATTCGTCTGTAATACTGTCAACAAGGAGGTAGGAATCTCGCTAGATTTCCCCACCAGCTCATTTACGCCGTCAGCTATGCGTGAGTTCGTAAAAAGCATTATGCGTGAATATTACCATTTATGGCGGAAAAGGCGCATAATGAAAAGCTGAAAATGTCAGAAGCCGCATGAGCTACCGTAAAAGCACTGAGCAAGAAACTAAAAACACATCACGTCACCAAAAGAGAAAGATGAGAAGTGGAAAATAGAAAGAAATCCAAAAATCCCCATCCCTCGCCCGGTCCAAGAGTGTATTCTCTCGGTTGGGGTCGGATGAAAAGGAAAGGAAGGAACGGGGGAGACGATCCCCATCACAAGCATCTTCACAATCTGTGAGTGTGTTCTCCCGTCGAGGAGCCAAAAGGCAAGAACAAAGGATAGACGCGAGAGAGCGCATACGAAGTTTCGTTACATGTTTAAGCGAACGCCAACGGGAAAATGAAAGAGAGTACTGAAGGCGTGAGCGGGAGGACTCAAGAGATGAACCTCTAGAGAGTAAAGATAGCACCGATGGAAGACACTAGAAGAGACAATCTAGAAGAGCTCAAAAGGAAACAACGAACGACCTGTCCGAGCCCTATGATGAGGAGTTTACCACCCCTTTTACTCGAAGAATCAACAAGTTTGTTTTCCCAAAAAGAATTCGGATGCTAACTACCGTCAAAACGTATGATGGGACAGGAGACCTATAAGATCATTTAAAAACGTTCACAACAGCTGCCAAGGTGGAAAGATGGGTGATGCCCACTTGGTGCCACATGTTCAATGCAACCTTGTTAGAGTCCGCCTGGCTGTGGTTGGACGAGCTACCACCAGAAAACATTGACAGCTTCAAGGAGTTAAGAAAGAAGTTCTTAGCCCATTATCTCCAGCAGAAAAGATACACTAAAGACCCGGTAGAGTTACACCATGTGAAGAAAAAGGAAGAGGAGTTTACAGAAGCCTTCATGGAACGTTTCACAAGCAAGAGCTTAATGTTCAAAGGAGCCCCAGTGCTCATGAGGATCTCCGGATTCATGCACGAGATAACTCACCCAGGGTTGATTAAAAGGCTTAACGACAACATCCCCAAAATAGTAAATGAAATGATGAGCGTAACCAAGGCTTTCATTCATGGAGAAAAAGCAGCAGGTAATTAATCCAAAGGAGGGGCGATCATGGAAACAACAAGACTACCACAACCCACGCCAAGAGCAAAACTTTGAGCGAAAGGAAGACTTTAACCGGTGTCGAAGTAACCGAAGGCACACCCTAAGGAAATACTTGCTATCAAAGCCGGAAAGGGAACCTTTGTCACTCCGCCTACTATGTCAGGAGCACCAGAGTCAAAATAATCCCAAAACTAAAAAGAATGAAATTGTTACCATTTGACAAACAGCGCGATGATCTTAAAAAGAAACTTGCTAAAAATAATGAACCTAAAATGGTAATATATAATGCTTTGACACGTAAAGAATACGAAAGAATTTTTATGTGTAAAACCGCAAAAGAAACTTGGGATACTTTATTAATCACTCACAAAGGTAATAGTCAAGTCAAAGATAATAAAATAGATCTTCTTGTACAAAAATATGAACAATTTATGATTCCGGAAGAGGAATCGATAGATAATGGATTTGCTAGATTTAACACCATTATTACTAGTCTAAAAGCACTTAATGAAGGCTTTTCTAACAAGAACTATGTTAGGAAATTTCTTAGGGCACTTCATCCTAAATGGCGCGCAAAGGTTACGGCTATTGAAGAGTCGAAGGATTTGACATGACTATCACTTGACGAGTTTATTGGAAATTTGAAAGTTTATGAAGTGATAATAAAGAAAGATTCCAAAATGGTCTAAGGCAAAAGAGAACAAAGTAGATCTCTTGCCTTGAAGGCTAAAAAGGAATGTAGTGATAAAGATAGTTTGAATTCCAATAGTGAAGACGAAGAATATGCCATGGCCGTGAGAGACTTCAAGAAATTTTTCAAAAGATAAGGAAGATTTGTAAGACGACCACGCGATGAAAGAAAGTCATTCCAAAGGAGTAAATATGACAAGAATGGAAAAAGCGACAGAAAATGCTTTAGATGTGAATTTTCCATAATGTGTTAATTTTCCATAAAACCTTTATTAATTTTGGTAAACTTTTTACATAAAACTAGTTAATAACTTACTATTTATAACTTTCATTTCACCAAAATACTTTCTATATTTAGAAAGTTCCTTACTAACTCTCATATTTCACGAACCTAATTCCCTTCCAATATATAATACTTTCCATATTAATCCAACACATAATTATCCACATATTGACGTAGCAATGCATGCAAACACGTCACTCATTTCCATTGTCACTACACGTGAACAAAATAGAAATAATCCTCAAATACCTCAAACTCATTCAAAAATGAGATGAACACGCACCTCAGAATGATAATCATGCACACAGATAAAGTCACATAGATCACAAATATAGCACATATAAACACTTAGCCAACTCTAAAAGTATGACTAACCTGTTCAAATCACGGGTGTCACAGTATCCCCTCCTTAAGGAAATCTCGTCTCGAGATTTAACTAGCCGGTTCAACAGCACGATCAACAAATAACTGAGGATACTTAGACTTCATATGGTCTTCGCGCTCCCAAGTGAACTCGGGACCACGCTTTGAATTCCAACGAACTTTCACAAGTGATATCTTACTACGCTTCAAACTCCTAACCTCACGGTCCATAATCTCTACGGGTTCCTCAACAAAACGAAGAGTCTTGTCGATCTTGATTTCATCCAATGGCACATGCAGATTAGCATCCGCCAAACACTTCTTCAAATTTGACACGTGGAATGTGTCATGCACACTACTCAATTCCTCGGGCAATCTTAACCGATAAGCTACAGGGCCGATCCTTTCAAGGATCTCGAATGGTCCTACATACCTCGGTGCTAACTTACCTTTTGTTCCAACATGAATCACGCCTTTCCAAGGCGACACCTTTAACAACACACGATCTCCAACCTCGTACTCTAACGGCTTGCGCCTATTGTCAGCATAGCTCTTTTGACGATCCCTCGCCGCTTTGAGCTTTTCCTTTATCAACACCACTTTATCAGTCGTTTCTTGTACCAACTCGGGCCCAATCAAACTACTTTCTCCAATCTCAGCCCATAGAACGGGCGACCTACATTTCCTTCCATACAATGCTTCAAACGGAGCACACCGAATGCTCGAATGATAACTATTGTTGTAAGAGAATTCAGCTAACGGTAGGTGAACATCCCAATTGCCGCCAAAGTCGATCACACACGCCCTTAACATATCCTCCAAAGTCTGAATCGTACGCTCACTTTGTCCATCCGTTTGAGGATGATAAGCTGTACTAATAGCCAATTGCGTCCCTAAAGCTTTCTGTAATGTTTGCCAGAAATGTGAAGTAAACTGCCTATCTCGATCCAAAATAATCGACATGGGCACTCCATGCCATGCAACGACCTCATCGATGTATAACCTTGCCAATTTCTCCATACTATAATCTTCACGCATTGCCAAAAAATGAGCTGACTTGGTAAGTCTGTCGACTATGACTATTACCCAAATTGTATCATGCCCAATCTTCGTCTTAGGTAACTTGGTGATAAAATCCATAGTGATCTTATCCCACTTCCATTCAGGTATCTCAGGTTGTTGCAAAAAACTCAAAGGCATTTGATGCTCAGTCTTCACCTTTGAACAAGTTAAACATTTGCTAAACATAAGGGCAATATACCTCATCATTCCGGCCACCAGTTACATATCTCAAAGATCATGGTACATCTTATTCGCTTCCAGGATGTACAGAGTACCTAGTCTTATGAGCTTCATCCATAATTATCGTTCTCACACCTCCTACTAACGGAACCCATATACGGTCCATAAAGTATAAACTCTCGTCTTCTTTCCTTTCCATCTGTTGATCTAAACCATGTAGCCTTTTTGGCAAGTAGTTCTTCTTGCTTTTGAAGCCTCTCTCTTGGGCTGCCAGTAATCATTTACTCTTACTCAGAATGAATAGTCATAGCACATTGATCATATACGTCTAGGTTTCAATCGTTCCTTCCTACTTAATGCATCAGCCACAACATTCACCTTACCTAGATATAGTAGTGAATCTCTCACTCATAGTCATTAAAATAACTCTAAATCCACCTCCTTGACGGCATATTTCAATCCTTTGATCAAAATATGTCGTGAAGGGCTCTTATGATCCATGTAGAGAAACTCTTCGTACCATTCAAATAATGCCTAATTGTTTTAAGGGCAAACACAACGGCTGCCCAATTTAGGTACATGTGTTGTTTTTCATTATTTACTCATAGATCTTTAGTTGTCTGATCGCTCAGAGCAATTACTTTGCCTCTTTGCATGAGTACATAACCTAATCCTTGATTCGATGCATCATAGTAGACTACGAAATCTTTAACCCCATTAGGTAGTAACAATATCGGTGCATCGCACAAATTACTCTTCAAAGTCTGGAAATCCTCTTCCTGTTCCACGTCCCAAACATACTTTTTGTTTTTCTGAGTCAACGAAGTAAGAGGTTTAGCAATCTTAGAGAAGTTTGCGATAAAACGTCGGTAGTAACCTGCTATCCCAAAAAATGATCGAATTTTAGACGGTGTTATAGGAGCTTTCCAATTCTTTACCGCCTCAATCTTACTTGGATCCACATGAATACCTTTCTGGTTGACCACGTGACCAAGGTAATGCACTTCTTGCAACTAGAACTCACACTTAGAGAATTTAGCATACAACTTCTCCTTCTTTAGCAATTCCAACACCAACCTCAAATAAACCTCATGTTCCTCCTTAGACTTTGAGTATATCAAAATGTCATCAATGAAAACAATGATAAACTTATCTAGGTACGGTTTACAAACATGGTTTATCAAATCCATAAAGACTGCTAGTGCATTGGTTAATCCAAAAGGCATAACCGTCAACTCAAAATGTCCGTATCTCGTTCGAAACGCGGTCTTTGGAATATCATCCTCATGTACTCAAAGCTGGTGATAACCCGACCAAAGATCTATCTTGCGCGGAGGAAAATATAGTGCCCTTTAGATGATTAAATATGGTTATAAATTCTCGGGAAACGTGCGATAGCGGTACGTATCACTCAACTTGTTCAACTCCCTATTTCATGCACTATTGCGGAAAAGAGCCTCTTCTTCTTAACAAATAACACAGGTTCTCCTCAAGGAGAATGACTTGGTCATATGAAACCCTTGTCTTACAACTCTTGAAGTTGCCTTGATAATTATTGCATTTTCAAGGGTGCTAGACGATATGGAGACTTCGCAACCGACGTCGCTCCATGAACTAAATCTATGCGAAACCCAACTTGTCATTGTGGTGGTAATCCCGACAAGTCTTTCGGGAACACATCAACAAAATCTCGTACGACAGGAATCTCGCTCAACTTAGGTTTATCTACCTTCGCGTTCAGTAGGGCTTTGGCGACCCCCATAGTACGTTCCCCTTGAACCCAAAGTATCCCACCACCTTCCAACGGTATCTCAACCACCTTCTCATGGCACACTATCACAACCTTATTCTTGGACAACCAGTCCATCCCCATAATCACATCGAAGCTTCCATGATCGAACTATATCAAATCTATGATGAACAAGGAATTTTTTAGTTCTAGTTTACAGTCATGGATAATGCTATAAACTTCTAATTTCTTACCATATGCTACTTCTATCACATATCCAGGGTTTACAATACTAGGTTTCAGATTTAGTAAAGGCGCAAAATTAGTAGAAATGAAACTAAAATCAGCTCCAGAACTCGAAAGTTCGGTAGCCCAAAATGATCGGTCAACTAAAAGTACTCGTAACGTCGTTTAGGGGATCCTGAAGAGGGCAAAATTCGGGGGTTACATTGATATTGAAAGCCCTTCCTCTAGCCAGATTCCTATTATTTCGGGTGTTATGGTTACCCTCCAAAGCCAATGGATTTCCTGCTTGACCAGGTGCTCGGTGCATTTTGGGACAAGTATTACGAAGGTGATCAGGACTACCACATTCATAACAAACCCTCTAATTATAACCTATCCTAACAACATTTACATGAGCCACCTGCTTAAACGGTGCCCGACAATCTTTAGCAAAATGACCCAGTTTCTGATAGTTGTAACACAATCTACAAGGTCTATTTTCTGGATGATAGGAATAGCACTTAGCACATTTGGGATAGGGGCCCACAAACTTGTTTCTAGGAGGAGCTGTCACCACAAAACCTGTTGATCCCTTCTTGACATATCTTACTTAGCTTGTTAAAGCTTAGTTATATTGGATATATCCAATACAACTATAATAGAAACTAAGATTAAGAATATCACAAAGTATGCAGAATCTAGTTTGCAAAACTAAGAAGAACAATAAAACAGTAAAAACAAGATCTTTACTAAACTTTCAATATATTGAATACTATTTTGAATTACAAAATAGCTATGAATACTAACTATGATTGTTATGCAAACTATGAATACTAATATTAAAACTTATTAGGATCCTACTGCCTTAGAGTCCTTTTTACACCAAGGAAACCTTATGGGCTTATAAAAATGCGTCAAGTGATCATGCATATCTATTCCTAATATAAAATCATGATTATCACTTTTGCAGAAGTACTTCATATAACAAATAGTACTAACTAACAGTCTAATATCTGGCAATAGAGTACTAATAATTAGTACTAGTAGTACTAAACTAGATTTGACAGTACTAAGTCCTTTTCATAGTAGTCTAAGTTGAACCAGCAGTACAAAGTTGTAGAAGCCCTTAATTCTTAACAATCCTCCCCTAAACTTGTGATTGTCATTTAAATCTACAAGTTTCTCTAAAATAAACCATCTGTGCTAAGAGGATGATTCCAAACACTTTACTGTCTTGGTCTGTTTTCTAGTATAAAGATTTTCCTTAAAAGCTCATCTGTCATCACTGAATATTCATCCACTTGCAGCTTGTTACACAGCATCAAAGTCATAAGTGCTCTTGTTAATGGATAATCTTTCTCAACCAGCATGAAAATATCATATCTATTCTGTGTACATATGAAAACAGCAAATTGTATCATTATACCTCTATTTTAATGGATCACTGCATTATACCCTTTTGAAAAGTACAAACCAACTACCCCCCCTAACTAAAACTTCCTTCTATAGGATCATCATTCATTTGATTTAAACAACATCTTCAACTCTACCTAAAGTACTTTTTTCTTTTTCTTTCAGTAGGTTCTGTTGAGTTGTATCTTTCAGAAATTGCTCTATAGTTTGACTAGTTATCCTGTTTAATATTCTTTAGCATATCTTCAAAGATCGGTATCCTCATGTGTGATTACTACTTCTGATGATCTTCCAATACATTCTGAGTCTTCGTGTAAACTTCTAGTCATGATTGGGATTTGGTTTGTAGGCTTCAACATTCATCCTTCTTATGGAACTATGATCATTAGCTATTGTAGTTATTCTTTAGACCAGTTTTATCTTTTGATTCTTCAGCTGCTTCTGAGCCTTCTCCTATCTTTTGTCTCTTTGAAGTTTCTTGATTAAGTTCTTGTTCAGCATCTATCTTTGAGCTTCTAGCTACAACTTTAGGAATTGTATCATCACTCTTCATTAGAGTAAAAGTATTTACTCTCTTCATTGTGGTCTTAAATAACTCCTTGACTTCATCAAAGGAAAGTTTCTTCAATTGTTGTAGAATGTGACTTCCCATATTCTTGATATAATTACACATGTAAGTCCTTTGTTGAGCTTGAGTCATGGGCTTGTTCCTTCTTTGTTCAGCTCTTTTTTGGGGCAACATTTTCTACTTTTTTCTTTATTCGCTCTACCTAGGAATCTGCCTTGTCAACTTCAGAGTGTCTTTCTCTTTCTTGTGTTTGTAACCTGTGTGCTAACTCTTCATCAGCTTCAATTTAAGCTTGTATGTTATCCCATTCTTCAGCATTGAAAGTGCTAGCTTCTTCATGAACTCTGGCTATCCTTTGCCTTTCTTCTTCGTCAAGTTGTTCTTGTAATCTCAGACCTTTCTTCCCAACCAAGTCTTTCTTGACTTTGTGGCAACTTTGTCTTATTAGAACAGGTTCGGGCATTTTATAATAGTTTTTGCCTTTATCTTTTCTTTTTGCTGCACTTCTTCTAATATACACTAAACTTTTAGCAGCAGTTTTAACTTGGGTGACCTAGTACTAACTTCTGATCCAGTAGTACTAAAGGTACATTAGCCGTTTATACTACAGGCTCAGCGGTATAATCTTCTTTAGGAGAAATAAACTTAAATCAGATTATCATAATCATGTCATGCTTCCCTTGAGTTGTGCATCATCTGTATAGAGTAATTCCTCATCTTCATCATCTAAGCAATCTTCCTCCCTATTTGGAAGGAAGGATCCTCCAACTCATCTTCATTTTCTGAAACAAACACAGTTTGGTCCCTTCTTTAGTTTGCTTGACTTACTTTTGTACTGCCACACTTCTTCACTTTCTGATTAGCTTAGTGTAAGCAGCACAATATGTCAGTTTGGTCTGTTTAAGTCGGATTCAAAGTCTCTACTTTCTTGGATAGATTTTGTGGTTTTCAGAAACGTTAATTCTTTTAAAGTGTCTACTGCCTTTTATCATATTCAAGTAAGTGAAACTCTTAGAGAGGTGAATAAATGGGGCATGGTAGCAGCTGCTTCAGCAACTAGGTAGTTGCATAGTGGGTGGAGGAAGTTGGTAGTTGTGAGGTAGATGAGCACTGATGGGTGTATGATGGGACTCAACTGGGATTGTTGATCCTTCACCCTATAAAATCTAATCATGAACAAGCATTGTTTGAAACAATTGAGTGTCCACATCCAGTATATCCTTAGGAAGTCTTTTTCAGATTGACTAAAACAGTTTTTGTGTAGGGTAGGAGCAATAAGTCTTTTTTAGGTAGTATCAATCTCATGTGCTTGTTCAAAAAGATTTGTATAATCTTGGATATGCATCTAATAATCTTTGTTTTATTAGATATTCCAAGTTTTTCACCATGGCATCAAAATAAATTTGGAAAAATTAAAGTTTATGTTTGTGGCTAAGCAAATGATAGCAGTTGCTATATTTCTACTAAATTGTTCCATGTTGTATTTTCTTATAGAAACTTAAGACAGGTGAAGGTTGTTTGAATAAAAAATTTCCACTAAGGGGAAAAGTATCCCTTTTAAAAAGTTAAGTTATCAGAATTAGACACATACCCCATTAGAGCAAGTTGTTCAAAAATTTCTGAAGTACGCAAAGTACTAATACCTTCAGAATATTCTAACTTGAGATGTCTTCTAATTGATGCCTCAGAAACAACCTTGACTTTCCCATCTATTGTTGAGCAGTTATTTCCTGTCTCCATTTCATGTGTGCTTGCAGAAGCAGTTTGCAAAACTGTTCTATGGAGAGACCATAGACTAGTTGGACTTTCAGTGAGGGAATTACCTAATGTGACATTGTAGTTGTTAATTATCTGATGAAATCCTTCACTTCCTTCTGACTTCTGTAAGTAGGCAACCATGTTGTGCTTGTCGCAGAAATCCAAATTTGCCATTTGATGGAGAGAAGTTAGATTAGGGTTCTGGGATATGTTTGTATATGAGAGTATGTGAGCTTGGCAAAGTTAATTAAGATTATATAGAGAGCACTTAGGGTTTTGATTTGACCGACTGAATGAAATTTGTTATTATCTTAAAGAAAGCTTATGATTTTATAGAAAGATCGTGAATTCTCCAAATTAGTCAAACCTATAGACAAAGTTGTTGGTGGAAATTTCTCAACGGCTATATTTAATTAAGGAAATTATGTTATGCCTCAAACAGTACTAACGGTCACCCACCAGTACTAATTTTAGCCTGACAGTACTAACTTTAAGTCCAACCGTATTAACTTTACCCAGCAGTATTAAGATATTCCTAGCAGTACTAATTTAATACTGGCAGTGTTAAGTTTATGCCTAGCAGTATCAACTCTAAATTTGTTCCAACAAGCATTGCCATCATAAATTTAGATTCTCACAATCTTTCTTTCTGTTTTTCAGCTCACTAAATCTCTTATTTCTTTTTCTCACCAATTCACTCTTTCTGTTTTTTATCATACAACTCTCTTTCTGTTTTTCAGCTCACTATATCTCTCTTTTCTTTTTCTCCCCAATTCAGACAGTTTTGTACAATGTTCCATCAAATATTATTAGTTTCATGATGTCCTCCCCACTTCCAAATGTGTTAACTCTTGAGAGAGGTAGATCATTAGACTATTTAGATGCAGCCTCAAACCTAGTTTAAGCTTCTGCACCTCCTAATATGGTATCTTGGCACCTGGGACCACTACCTAAATCAGTTCTCTAAGGAAAGATTCATTAAGTGTTTCCATGAATTGGGTCCTATTTATGTTACCACTATTATGCTCTACTTCTAAGCTAGAAGCAATAGTTAGTGGCAGCTTTCCATTTGTCTTCCATTCTTTTTAGACAGTCATCTGATCTAAGGTGAATAGTTCCACTAAACTGAGATATCTTAGCGGTCTTTGGCTTTCTCGTTTTTTGAGTCTTTTTTTGGTTTAAGATTGGTGATCAGAACATGATTGGTTCAAGATGTTGATAGTGATACAGTTTGTGATGTGTGTTGGGGTTCTGTTACGATTTTCTGACCCTTCACCCATACTGTCTTATGATACATGCCTTTCATCAATCTTAATTAACCTTCCCCTCAAACCAGTACTTCAGAGAGAAAGTAATCCAATGCTAGCAATCAGAAAAGTAACCTCGCTAAATCAAAAGCCTTTGTGAGAGATCTGCAACATTGTGGTCTGTTTGTTGTAATCTTGAGCACTTTGAATCAACTTCTTCTATTAAGAATATATTGATGAAATGATGCTTATTTCTATGTGCTTGGTTTTTGATTGATACACTAATTCGTCACAATACATTTGGTTGCTTTCATTATCTTTGTGAATGTTGGTGTTCTTGAAGTTAAATCCATTTTCAAGCATTTGATTATTGGATCCCATTACAACCTAACACAGCAATTAGCAGCAGCATCATTACTCTGCTTCTGTTAGTTGAATTAGCAACTATAGTCTGCATTCTTTCATTGCCATGAATCAACCTTATGCCAAGATAATGATCCAAACTCCTGTTGTGGATTTTTGTCAGGCTAGCATCCAGCTTAATATAGCAGTGAAGCTTCCAAGTCTAATGGTGAATCTAGGATAACTTAAAGGGCCTATTTTTAGCTGTCCTTGTTAGTATCTAAAGATCCTCTTCATCGGACTTGATGGTGTGAAGTCTTGGGTGTTTATTAGAACTTGACAAGTACTAACAACAAACAATATGTCTGCATTGATGTTTGTTTTTTACAATCAATGATCTTTTCTTGATCTTTAGCTAGTGATGTTCCACATACTCTTGCTTCTTCATCCTTTTAGGTATTTCTGTGTTTGTATCTATTGGAACGTGGGCGGGCTGCTGTTGTGGGGGTTATTTATTCGGAGTATTGTGTTATCGATGTGTATGGGCGGGCGTTGTTGTTACACACAGCCTCCGTGCGGTGGGTCTGGCTAGCGGGTGTTGTTTTAGGGCGAAGACTGAGTTACGCTGCGGGTTGAGCTTGGGATTGCTGCGGAGATTTGGATTATATATTTGTAGTGGGGGGGTAATTTGTGGGTTGTGGGGGTTGGGGGGTGGGTGGTGTTTGGATGTTGGTGTGGGTGGGGGTGGGGGTGGGTGGGTTAAGTTGGTTTGGTTTGGGGGTAGGGGGGGGGGTGTGTGGGTGTGTCGGTGGGGGGGTGAGGTGGGGGGGGTTGTTGCTGGTGTGGGTGGGGGGGGTGGGGGGAGATGGGTGGGTCGCTGGGGCGGGTGGGGAGGGTCGAGTGGTCGGTGTGGGTGGGGGGTGGAGGGGGTTTGTGGTGGGGTGTGTGGTTGTGGTGGGTGGAGGGGGGGGGGTGGTGGGGGGGGTGTGTGGGGTGGGTGGTGGGGGTGGTGTGTGGGAGAGGTGTGGGTGGGTGGGTGTGTGGTGGTTGTGGTAGGTGGTGGGAGGTTAGGTGGGGGTTTGTGGCGTGGGCGGGTGTGGGTCTGGGTGGGTGTGGTAGGTGGGGGGGGGTGGGGGTGTGGTTGGTGGGGTTGTGTTGTGGGGTGGGGGATGGGGGGGGGGGGGTTGGGGGGCTGTTGGGGTGTGAGGGCGTGATTCACCCTTTGCTACTGCATCTGACGGGTGGTTTGGGTGTGGTGGGGGTGGGGGTTGGTTGGGGGGTGGGGGTGTGGGTCTGGTTGGGGGGTGGGGGGGGGTTGGGTGAGTGGGGTAGGTTGGTGGGGGTTTGTTTTGGGGTGTTGGAGGAGGAGGTGGCTGGGTGTGGGTGTGGGGGCGGGTGTGGAGGTGTGGTGGTGTGGGTGGTGGGTGTTGGGGTATGGGTGTCGGGGGGGGAGTTCGTGAGTGTGGTTAGGGTGGGTTGGTGGGGTGTGTGGGGGGGGGGGGGTGGTGGGGTGTGGGGGGGGGGGGGTCGGGGTCTTGGAGTGGGGGGAGGGGAGTGGTGGGGTGGGTGCTGTTTGCGGGGGGATGTGGGTGGGTGGGGGTGGGGGTGGGGCGTGGGGGGGGTGGGTGTTGGGTGTGTTGAGGTGGGCATGTTGGTGGGGGGGGTGGGCGGGGATGGAGGGGGGGGTGGGGTGGGGTGGTGGGGGTGGGGTGGGCGTGGGGTGGGTGTTGGGGGGGGGGGTGGGTGGGGGGGTGTGAGTGGTGGGTGGTGGGTGGGTGTAGGGGTGGGGGTGTGTGGGGTGGGTGGTGGGGATGGTTGGTGGAATGTGGGTGGGGGGGGGCGCGTTTGGGCGGTGGGGGTGATGGGGGGTGTTGGTGCTTGTGGGGGTGGGGGGGAGGGGTTGGTGGTTTTGCCGGAGGGTTGGGGGTGGGGGGTGGGGTGCGGTCGGTGCTGGGTTGGGTTGCTTTAGTGGTGTTCTGGGGTTGTTGTGGGGGGTGTGGGGGGGGTGTGGGGGTGGGTGGGTTGGGCGGGCTTTGGGGGGTGTTGGGTGTGGAGGGGTGTTGGGGTGTCGGGAGGAGGTTTGGTGTTGTAGTGGGTGGTGGGGGGGGGTGTGCAGTGGGGGGCGGGGGGTGAGGTGTGGGGGGGCTGGTAGGGTGGGGGGGGGGGTGGGGGCGCGGGGGTGTGGTGGGTGGTGTTGGTGGATGTGTCGGTGGGTGGGGGGGTGGTGGGGCTGTGGTGGTGGCGGGGTTGGGTGGTGAGGGGGGTGGGGTGTGGGGTGGGGTCGCGTGGGGGGTGTTTGGGGGGGTGGGAGGTGGGGGGTGGGTGGAGGGGGGCGGTGTGAGGTGGTGTGGGGTGGTTGGGTGTGGGTCGGATTGCGGGGGGTGGGGGTGAGGGTTGTGGGTGGGTTGGTGGGGTGATGGTGTGTAGGAGATTGTGTGGCGTCGGGGGTGTGGCGGGGGTGGGGGGGGGTTTTGGGGGTGCTGATGGGGGGTGTTTGGGAGTGGTAGGGGGGGGATTTGGTGTGTGGCGGGGGGTGGGGTTGGCGTGGGTGGTGGAGGAGTTGGTGAGGTGGGGTTGTGGGTGGGGGGTGGGTGGTTGGGGGGTGGGTGGGGGGGGTTGGTGTGGCGGTGGGGTGGTGGTTGGGGGGGTAGTGTGGTGGTGTGGGGTGTGGTGGGGTGGTGGTTGGTGGGTGAGGGTGTTTGAGAGGGGTGGGTGGTTGGTTGGCTGTGGGTTGGTGGGTGTGTGTGTGGGGGGTGGGGGTGTGGGTTGTTGGTGAGTGTTTTTGGATAGGGGTTTGGGGTGTCAGGGGTGGGAGGGTGGGATGAGGGTGTGGCGGGGGGGTGGTGGTTGGAGGATGTGTGGGGGTCGTGTTGTGGCGGTAGGTGTTGTTGTGGGGGGGGGTGAGGAGGGGGTTGGGTTGGTGGGGGTGGAGGGGGGGAGTGGGTGGGGTGAGTTGGGTGGGTGTGGGTTTGTGTGAGGGGGGTGGGGTGGGGAGGTTGGTTGTGGGTGGGTGGTTGGGGGGGGTGGTGGTGGTTGGGGGGTGGGTGGGGAGGTGTGGTGGGGGCGGGTTGGAGGGGTGGTGTTGGTTGGTGGGGGGTGTGGGGGGTGGGTGTGTTGATGTGTGGTGTGTGTGGGGGGGTGTGTGGTGGTCTCGGGGGGGTGTGGTGGTTGGGGGGTGGGGGGGGGTGGGGGGTGGGGCATCGGTGGTGGGGTTGGGGGCGTCGGGTGGGTGTGTGTGGAGTTTGGGGGGTTGGGTGGGGGGGGTGGGGGGTAGGGTGTGGGGGGGGGGGGGGGGGGGGGGGATTGCGGGTGTGTGTGGGTGGGGGGGGTGGTGTGAGTGTGGTGGGGGGGGGATGTTGGTGTGTGGGTGGGGGGTGGGGGGGGTGGGGTGTGGCTGGGAGTGGGGTGGTGGGATAGGGTGTGGGGGAGAGGGTGTGGGGGTGGTGTGGTGTGTGGGCGGTGGTGGGGGGGTGTGTGGGTGTCGTGGTGTGGGTGGGGTGGGGCGTGTGGTGGTTGGTGGCGGGTGACGTGGGGGGGTTGCTGGGTGGGGTGGGGGGGGGGGAGTGGGGTTGGGGGTGTGAGGGGGGGAGTGGTGGGGGGGGGTGGTGTTGGGTGGTGGGGGGTTGGGGGGTGTGGAGGGGGTGTTGGTTGTGTAGGAGGCGGGTGGTGTGGGTGTGGTGTGGGGTGTGGGGGGGGGGGTCGGGGGGGTGGGGGTTGGCGGGGTGGGGTGGGGTCGTTGTGGGGGGGGGATGTGGTGGTGATTAAGGGTGGGGGGGGTGTGTTTGGTGTGGGTTTGGGGGTGGGGCGTGTGGTGGGGGGTGTGGTGGGGTGTCTGGTGTGGTGTATGGGTGTGTATGTGGTGGGTGGGTGGGGTGTGTGGTGTGGTGGTGGGAGTCGGGGGAGGTGGGTTCGTGGGTTAGTTGAGTGTGGGTGGTGGTGGTTGTGAGGGGTGGCGGTGTGGGTATTGGCGGGTGGTGAGGGTGGCGGTAGGTGGTTGGGGGTGGGGGGTGGGCTTGGGGTGGTTGGGGTTGGGGTGTGTGGGTTGTTGTAGGGAGGGAGTGTGTAGGTGGGTTGTGTGGTGGTGGGGTGTTAGGCGGGGGTGGTGGGGGGGGGTGGTGTGTGGGGTTGTGGGCGAGGCTGGTGTGGTGGGGCTGTGGTGGGGTGGTGTGTGTTGTGGGGGTGGTGTGTGGGGTTGGTGGTTTTGGGTGGGGTGGGGGGTGTGGCGTGTTGTATGGGGGTGGTTGGGGGGAGGGGTGTGGATTGGGGGTTGTAGGGTGACTGGGTGGGGGATCGTGGGTGGTGGGGGGGGTGGGAGTTGGTGTTGGGGTGTGGTGGGGGTGGGGGGTGGGGGGGTGGGGGGTTGGTGTGTGGGGCGTTGGGGGGTTGGGGGGGTGGGTGGGGGTGGGGGTGGTGTGTTGTGGGTGGTGTGGGAGGAGGAGACGGGTGGTGGGGGTTGGGGGTGGGTGGTTGTGATGGGGTGGGGTGGTGATAGGCTGGGGGGGGGGGTGGGATGGTGTGTGGGTGGGGATTGGTGGGCGGGGTTGCGGTGTTTGTTGGTGGGGGCCGTGTGGTTTGGGGGTAGTTGTTGGTCGAGTTAGGTGGGGGTGGTGGGGGGGTGGAGGGGGGTTTTGTTTGATGGGGAGGGGGTGGGGGATGGGGTGGTGATGTTGTGGGGGTGGTGTGGTCTGATGGGGTTTGGGGCTGTCGGGTTGGGGTGGTGTGGGGTGTGGGGGGGTGGGGAGTGGGGGGGTGGTGGGGTGGTGGGGGGTGGTGGGTAGGGGGGGGGGGGGGGGGTGGGGGGGGGGGTGCGTGAGTGGGCGTTGTTGTGGGGGGTGCTTTGGGGGGGGTGGGAGGGTGTGGTGAGGGATGAGTGGGGGGGGGTGGGTGTGTGGTTGGGTGGGTGGGGGGGGGTGGAGGGACGGGGGGTGTGGGGTGTAGGGTGTGGGGGGAAGTTGGTGTGGCGGTTTTGAGGGGTCGTGTGTGGTGTGGGGGGTGTGTGTTTGGTTGTTTTGTGGTTGGGGGGGGGTCGGGTTGTTAGGGTGTGGTGGGAGTGGTGAGGGTGGTGGTGGGTGGGGGGGTGTGGGGGGGTGGTGGGGGTTTGTGTGTGGTTGGGGGTAGTTGGGTGGTGTGGTTGGTCTGGGTGGTGGGTTGGTGGTGGCGGGGGGGTGGTTGGTGGGGGGTGGATGGCGTGGGTGGGGGGAGGGTGGTGGAGTGGTGGGGCGGTGGTGTTGTGGGGGGGTGTTGGTGGGTGGGTTTGAGGTGTGGGGGGGGGGTGGGGTGTGTTGGTGGGGGAGGGGTGGGGGTCGTGTGGGTTGGGGGGGGTTGGTGTGTGTGGGGTGTGGGTGGCGGTGTGGGTGGAGTGGGTCGGGGGGATGGCGGGTGGTGAGGGTGGGGGGGGCGGGGTGTGGGGGTGGGGGTGGAGTGGGGTTGGGGTTTGGCGGGGGTGGTGGGGTGGGTTGGGGGGGTGGTGATGGGTGGGTGTAGGCGTGTGGTGGGGGGTGTGCGGTGGGGTGGGGGTGGGTGGGGTCTGGGGGGGGGGTGGGAGGCGGTGGGGTGGCGGTGGAGCGGGGTGAGTGGGGAGGTGGGGGGAGGGGAGTGGGGGTGGGTTGGGCGTGGGGGGGGGGTGGTGGGGGGTGGGGGGTGGGGGGGGGAGGGTGGGTTGTTGGGGGGTAGATGGGTAATGGGTAGGGGTATGGGTGGTGGGGGTGGGGGTGGGGGGGTGTGTTTGTGGGGGGTCGGGGTGGGGGGGGTTGGTGCGGGGGGTAGGGTGGTGAGGGGGTTGGGAGGGTGTCGGGGTGGGGGTGGGTGGGGTGGGGGGGGGGGGGTGGGGTTGGGGTGGGGGGGGAGGGGGGGTAGGTGGGTGTGGTGGGGGTGTGGGGGTGTTGTTGGGGATTAGGGGTTGTGTGGTGGTGGGGGGGGGGGGTGGGGGGTTGTGTGTGTGTGTGGGTGGTTGGGGTGGGGGTGGGTGTTGGGTTGGTGGGGGTGGGGGGGTGTTTGGTGGGGAGGGGGTGTGGGGGGGTGGTGTGGTGGTTTGGGGGGGGGTGGGGGTAGGGGGGGGGTCGTGTGGTGCGGGGTGTGGGCTGGGTGGTTGGGCGGGGTGTCGTTTGGGCGTGGGGGTGGAGTCTGTTGGGGTGTAAGTGGGGTGGTTGTGGGGGTGTGTTGTGGTGGGGGGGGGGGGCGGGGTCTGGGCGGGGTGGAGATGTGGGGGGTGGTGTGGTGTGCGGGGTGTGGGGTGGTGAGGGCTAGGGGGGTGTGGGGTGTGGCGGGGTGGTGTGGGTGGGATTGGGTGGGTTGGGGGTAGGGTGGGTTGGGGTGGGGTGTGGGAGTAGTTTGTGGCGTTGGGTCGGGGGTTGGGTGTGGGTTAGGGTGTTGGGGGTGTGGAGGGTGGTGTGGTGGGGTGTGGTTGGGTTTGGGTGGGGGAGGGCGAGGGGGGGGGAGGTGGGTGTGTGGGGTGGTTGCGTGGGGGGTGGTGTGTGGGGGGTGATGTGGACGTTTTGGTTGTGGTCGGTGGCGGTTGGGTGGGGGGGTGAGTGGGGTGTGTGGGGGTAGGGTGTGTGGGGCTGGGGAGGTGGGTGAGTGTGTGGGGCGGGTGTGGGGGTGGGTGGGGTGTGGGTGGGTTGGGGGTGTGTGGAGGGGGTGGTGAGGGGTGGGGTGTGGGGTGCGGTGTTGGTGGGGGGTGGTGTGGGAGAGTTGTGGTGGGTGTGTGGGACTGGGTGGGGGGTGTGCGGGGGTGGGGGGGTGAGTAGGTGGGGGGGTTGGTGGGGGGTTGGAGGCGTGGTGGGCGTGGGGTGAGTTGAGGTTGGGTGGGTGTGGGGTGGTGTTGGTTAGTTTGGGTGTGGTGTAGATGGGGTGGGTGGGGGGGGGCTGGGTGGGTGCTGGGGGCTGGGGTGGGTGGGGGGGCTCGGTGGTGGATGGTGGGGTGTGGGGAGGGGGTGGGGTCGATGGTGGGGGGTGTGTGGGTCTGGTGGGTTGGTGGGGCGTGGTGGGGGGGTTGTGTGGTGTTGGGTGGGGGGTGTGGTGGGTGTGGTGGTGTGTGGTGTGGGGGAGTGGTGGGGGATTGTGGTGGTGTGGTGGGGGTGTCGGGGGTTGTTGGTGGGGGGGTTGGTGGATTGTGGTGGGTAGGGGGTGAGGGGTGTGTGGGTAGGGGTGGTGGGGGGGGTCTTGGGGTGTGGGGGGTGTTGGGGGTGGGCTTTGGGTGTTGGGTGTGAGAGGGGTTTTGTGGGGGGTGGGGGTGAGGTGCTGGGTTGTGTGGGTGTGTGTTAGTGGTTTGGGTGGGGGGGTGGTGGGGTGGGGGGGGGTTGGGGTTGGTTGGGGTGGGGGGGGGTGTGAGGGGTATGGGGTGAGTGGTGGTTTGGGGGTGGATGGGATGGGGTCGTGGGTAGGTTGGGGGTGTCGTTGGGGGCGGGGTGTGGTGGGGGCGGTTGGGCGTGGGGTTTTGCGGGGATGGGGGGGGGGGGGGGTGGGTGGGTTGTGGGTGTGTCGGGGGAGCGTCGTAGTGGATGTGGTTGGGGGGGGTGGTGTGGTGGGGGGTGTGGTGGTGGGTGTGGTGGGGGGGGAGTGTGTTGGGCTGGGGTGGTTGTGGGGGTGGGAGTAGTGGGTGGTTGGGGGGAGGGTGTGGGGCGTGGGTAGGGCGGGGGGGTGGTGGGTTGTGGGGGTGGGGTGTGTGGTGGTGGGGGCGTAGGGGTGGGGGTAGTGGTGGGTGTTGGGTAGGGTGGACGGGTGTGGGTGGTTGGGTGTTGTTTGGGTGTATGGGTGGTGGGGGGTGGGGGGGGTGGGGGTCGGGGGTGGGGGGGGTGTGCGGTGTGTGGGTGGTGGGGGGGGAGTTGTGGTTGGGGGGGGCGGGGGTGGGTAGATGGTGGGGGGGGGGGACCGGTGGGGGGGGGGGGTGGATGTGGGGGTGGTGGTGGAGTGGGGGGGTGAGGTGTTGGGGTGGGATACTGGGTGGTGGGTGGGGGGTGTGGTGGTGCGGTGGTTGTGTTGCGAGATGGGTGGGTGGATGGTGCGTGTGGGTTGTGGGTGAGGGGGGTGGTGTGGGGATCTGGGTGGTCGTTGGGTGGAGCGTGGTGGGGTGGGGGGTTGAGTGCGTTTGGGGTGGTGGGTGGGGGGGGTTGGGGCGTGGGGGGTGGGTGAGGCGAAGAGGAGGGGGTGCCGGTGTATGGGGTGGTGGTGGGGGTGGGATTTGGGATGGGTGGGGGGGTGGGGGGGGGTGGTGGGGTTTTCGGGTGGGGGTGGTGGGGAGTTGGTTGGGTGGTCTTATCTTTGTGTGGTGTTTTTTCTTGTTAATTTTATTATTTATTATTTTCTTATGATATTTATTAATTTGTTTTTTTGATAACATTTATTTTTCTTTGATATATGGAATTATTTTGATTTTTTATATTTTTGATTAATTGGTCAGTATGATATTTTTGATTTTATTTTTTTATTAAATTTATTTTTTATGGAATTATTAATATTTTATTTATGATATTTGATTTTTTTTTTTTATTAATGGATTTTTATATTTTAATTTTTTTTATTTGTTATTATTATTTATTGATTGACTTATTTTTGTTATTTTAATTTTTTATTTATTTTTTATATTAAATTTATATTTTGATTTTGTATTTTTATTATATATACTTGGATTTTTATTTAATTTATTGATTTATTTTTTGAAATATATTTTTTATTATTTTGATTTGATTATTTCATTATTTTTTCTTCTTATTTATTTTTTTTGATATATTTTATTTATATCTTTTTAATTTATTGATTGATAGTTTTAAATTTTATTTGATTGAATATATTTATAAGATTTTATAATTTTTATTTTATTTTGATTTTTATTTGATTTGTTTGAATTATTTTATAATTTTTTTTTATATATTTTAATACTGTTATTTAGTAGATATTCTTTTAATGATTTATTTTTAATATTTTATTTTTTATTTTTGTTAATTTTTTTTTTATTGATTATGTGGGAATTATATTTTTTGATATTTTTTTTTTTTTTTTTTTTAGATTTATTTATTTTTTTATTTTTTGATATTTTATTTTTTTATTTTTTATTTTATATTTTTTATTTTTATATATTTTTTTTTTTTTTATGTTTTTTTTTTTTATTATTGATTTTATTTTTTTTTTTTTGAATATTTTTAATGATTTAATGATGTGGGGGCTTTTTTATATTATATTATTAACTTTTTTATAACCTTGGGGGAAATTATATTTAATTTGGGATGATATTATTATTGATTTATTGATTTTCATTTTATTATTGTTTTTATTTTGTTATTTGATTTTTATTATAATTTATTTGTATATATATTTGAATTTTTTATTTTATTTTTTTATGGATATTTTTTATAATTTTTTTATGATTATTTTTTTTTTATTATATATTTGACTTTATATTTGATTTTTAATTTTTTATAGATTATTATTTGAATTTTTTTTCTTTTGATTATTTAATTCTTATTGTTTAATTTATTTTGATTTATGATTAAATTTAATTTTAGATTTTTATATTTATTTTTATTGGATTTTTTTAATTTTTTATTTTTTAATTTTTTTATTTTTATTATTTAATATATTTTTATTTATATATGTTTTTCTTTATTTTTTATTTTGGATTATATTTTTTTTTTTATTATTATTTTATTTTTTTTATCATTGGGATTTATTTTTTAATTTGATATTTTATTTTATTTTTATATTTGATCAATTAGATTTTTTTCATGGATAATTTTTTATTATGATTGATATTTATATATTTATTTTTTTCTTTTATTGATTTTTTATTTTTATTTTATATGATTATTTTTTTTTTTGATATATTTTTTATATATTATAATTTTTTTTGAAATGAATTTTCTTAAATCTTATTTTTGATTTATAAGTATCTATTATTGGGAATTTATTTTTTTGATATATGATTTTTTTATATAGCTTGATATTTTTAATTAAAATTTTATTTTTTTTTTATATATTTAATTTTGTATTATGATATGTTGTTTTTATATTTTTATAATATTTATTTGGATTTTTTATTAATTTATTTTTATGATTGATTGATTTTATAATATTATATATTTTAATTTTTAATTTTTATTTTATTTGATTGGATTTTATTTTTTTTTATATTTTTATTTTGATTTTTAATTATTATTTATATTGAATTTATATTGGATTTTTTTTTATTTTATATATTTGATTCTTTTTTTTTTTATTTATTTTTTGATAATTATTATATTATTTATTGATTTTATTTTTGATTTTTTTGTTTTTGATGATTTATTATTTTTTTTTCTTTTTTTTTTTTTTTTTATTTGAATTGATTTTTATTCTATTTATTTTTTTTATTTTATTATCACTCAAACATCACCTGTACTAACAGGATAATTCACCTATGTTCCGTCTTAATGAATTGAAGTTTTATTTATTGTGCCGCTTCATGTATCTATTTTTTCCAATGAGTAGGTAGACAAGGTCTCATACCAGGCTTTAGGAGCTTGATGTAGACCATATAAAGCTTTTTCTACCTTATAAACCTTATCAGGGAACTGTGGATCTTCAAAACCAGGAGGTTGGCACACATACACCTCCTCTTTAATAGTACCATATAAAAAGACACTCTTCACATCCATCTGGTACACAATAAGTCCCATAAATGATGTATAGGCCAAAAATAACCTGATTGCTTCAATCCTAGCAACAGGAGCAAAAAGCTTCTCATAATCAATTCCTTCTTCTTGGGTATAACCTTGTGCAACCAGTCTTTCTTTGTTTCTAACTACAATTCCTCTCTCATCTTTCTTGTTTCTATATACCCACTTAGTTCCAAAAGCCCTCTTGCCTTTTGGAAGATCCACCAGAGTCCAAATCTTTTGAAGTTTAAATTGCAGAAGCTCCTCTTGCATTGCTTCTATCTAGCTTGGATCTGTCAAGGCTTGTATCACCTTTTTGGGTTCTATTTGTGAGAGAAAACAGGCAAATAAGCAGTTTTGATAATCTTTGTGATTTGTTCTCCTCTGCCTTTTGATGTAACTGACCATAGCATGTTCTTCAGTAATCTTGGTCATCCTCCTTGTTTGAGTAGCATGAATTTTTGTCTTCCAATGATCCTGGTCATTAGGATGATCTTATGAATTCTGGTTTGTGGGAATAGGTATTACTTCATTGGTGATTTCAAGGTTGTTAAGGTCAGCCCTCTGGAACCCACTCTTCTATCATAGTTGCACCTAAAGAAGATACAGTATCAATCCAAATCAGGTATAAGAGGATCAGTAGGAGATCATTAGAAATAGTATAATTTTACCCAGCTAATATTAACAGATAGGTCTAACAGTAATTATTATCTGTTAGGTGCTGTTGCATAACCTCTCCTTTAATTGAACAAGGCAAATTTATCATTTTAGTCTCTAAAATCTTGCACATTCTGGTCATTTTCTTTATTTGAAGCTCCTCCTTCTTTCTCTTGACCATTTGTTTCACCCTCATTTGTTGGTTCTTCATTAGTCTTTTTACCAGCATCATCAGCAACTTGCATCTTGGAAGCTTCTGGTTGGACTATCATAAAGTAATGGTAGCAGAATATATTGTTGAGTAGGTACTACATCAACATTATCCTTGATACATGCATTCTTATTAGTTTGATTCCCTGCAGTAACTGGCTCATAATTCATAGAGTTTGTTAGTAAATCAATATCAAAGAGCCAATCTGGTCCACTCCCTACAACATTGGGTTTATTTTTCAAGAACCTGCCTATGTGTAGATTATCCTCTACTTTCCTAGTTCTAGTGTTAAATACCCTAAAAGCCTTGCTATTTATAGAGTATCCAACAAAGAACCCCTCATCAGCCTTCTCATCAAATTTGCCTAGGGGATCTAAGGTATTAAGAATAGTCACAAGACACCCAAAAGGTCTCATAAAACTTATACTAGGTGGTCTACCATGTAATAGTTCATAAGGTGTCTTGTTGTGAGGCTTGGGTCACTAGGACCTATAAATCTGAACATAACAAGCAGTACTAATCTACTTCAGCCCCAAAATGTAGTTAGGTAATAATAAATTGCTAGTGTATAGTTCTAGCTGCTTCTTAGTTTGTCCTATTTCTTTCTTTCAGCAACTTATTTGTTATGGGAGTTCTGGGCAACACTAAACTCCCTCTTAATCCCTTTCATCCCACAGAACTGATTCATGTCATTATTTTTAAACTCAGTTTATTGTCACATTGATGATTTTAACCTTTATGATTTATTTGGTTTTTTATGCCCATGTAATAAAAAGTTTTAGGATCCCACTCTGTTCTCATTCCTTAGTGGCCAAAAAAGAAAACCTATCTAAACCTAAACCCCTTACTATAGTCCATCTGTGACAACATGGCATTATGTCTTGCTGGTTTGATACTCCTTACTGTCGTTGGCCCAAATAAGTCCATATGTAACATTTGTAAGGGATGGCTGATAGAGCTCACAAGCTTGGTCTTACAAGAGGCTTTGTGTTGCTTTCCCTTCTGACAAGCAACACAAGAATGGTCATTTTCAAAAAGCTTTGAAGGTAAGCCTCTAACAAGGTTTCCCCTCACAAGTTTGTTCATAGTTTTAAAGTTTATATGACCAAGCCTCCTATGCCATAAATTAGACTCATCTATTGTAGCCTTTGCAAATAAACAAGTCAAACCTCCTGAAGGAACAACATTCTTTAGATCAAAACTGTACATGTTGTTCTGTCTGGGAACTTTAAGCAAGACTTGACTTTCATCAAGTAGCTTAAAGTCAGGAGATAGAACAAGACATTCAGTCTCAGTGAAAAGAACACTGTTTTTCTTGTCACACATTTGTGAGACAGAGAAAAGATTAAACTTAAGTTCCTTTACAAAGTATACATCTTCAAAGTCTAATTTCCCAGTCCTAATTTTACCTTTTCCAGTAATTTTACCTCCTTTAGGACTTCCAGCAAATGCAACAAATCCTCCATCAATGTCTTGATAATCTGTTAGGTAGGACTTGTTCCCAGTCATATGCCTAGAGCATCCACTATCAAAAATCCCTTGATCCTGTAAAGCATATTGTGGATTACCCTGCACTCAAAATAAGAGAATTAGTTTCTCTTGGGGACCCAAGCCATCACTGACTTGAGTCTGCCTTGAGGATCAACATAGTCAAATATTTTAGGCATGTATGATCCACTGTCTTTGGAGATATGGTCAATTACTTTTCCTGTTGGTCTCCAAATCCAGCATGCTGAGGACTTAACAGCATTTTCCCTTTTTCCCTCAGCAGTACTAACTACTACTTCTGGCCCAACAGTAGTTACATTATTAACCTTAGCAGTATAAACTTTTTTATTAAAATTATTGGTTTTAGCTGCTGATTTTTTGTTAAAAGGCCTTTTCAATGGTGAATGTGCTTTAAAATAAGAATATTTTATGGGTGATGCAGCATTTACTTTTTGTTTAAGTGCAGCAGTATTGATAACCTTTAAAACTAGTCTTTTTGTATATATAATTATATTAAATATAATAAATATATAAGGATAATTTCAAGATTATAATTCAATTATAGTACGACAAGTATTCTGAAAGATTCAAAGAAAATTCCTTTTGAACAAAGGAAATATCAAAAATCCCCCCGGTCGTTCTCCCAACGAGGTGCAAATTGAAAATCAAAGACGTTTGTGATCGCGTTTTTGAATGGTTAAAGACTTGTGGAGTTGGTTTTCTAATTTCTACAATTAAAATGCAAAAACGAATAGGGGAAAACTAAAAACGAAAGCAATAAATGATTTGAACTTAAAACGAGACGGGAACGTAAAAACGCGACTTTAAAAAACGACAATTATCAAAAATTAAACCTAAAATGATTTTTTTTGTTTTAATCATCCTGAATGATTAAATTAAAAGAAATATTACAGAAAATCCTAAATCAAAAGCTTTTAAAGTGAAAAAACAAAGAAAACGAGAACGGGATTTGAATCCCGTTCTTTAAAAATGAAACTTTGAAATTTAAACCCTACGAATGTAATTTTATTTTTACTAGGTGCATGATGATAAAAGAAAATTTTGAAAAAAAAGAATTATATTTTTTTGACTTTTTATTAATTTATTATGAATTAAAAACACTTTTAAGAAGAAAAATTAATAAAAAATACTAAATTAAATTGGAAAAATCTGAAAAAATGCTAAAAAGTCCTAAAGGCTATAAGGAAGCCAAGAAAAATAAGCTGACCCAACCATCTTATTAAATAAGCTGGAAATAAGCCAAAAATGGCTTATAAGCTTAAATTGCTAAAACATTGACAAAAGAATTATGGATGCAAGAGATGACAGAAAAGTCCCAAGGGCATGGTGTGTAGTGGAGGTCAGTGTTAAAATACTTGGATGAGGATGTTGAGGTCTTGAGTTTGAGCCTTGGCTTACTTGGGACTTCCACCTTCCCAAGTATTTTTGTTTGCCATTTTTTTAACTTTTAAACTTAAGCTCTAAATAAGCAACTTTTCCAAAATCACTTTTTATATAAGCCACAAATAAGCACAAAAATAAGCACTTAAAGTTGACAGAGTGTTTAAAAGACCAAATGCTAAACTGTTTGCTATTTAAAACTTAATAAGCATCTAAGAAAACGAATAAGCTAAAAACAAATTATTACTAAACCCTAAATAGCACTTGGGACAAAAATAAGTAAATAACAAGTGCTGAATTAAGCTAAAAGGACAAAAACTCTTGAAAATCTTTTAAACTTAAAAATTTTAAACTAGAATTGCAAATAAGCTCAAACAAGCTCTACCCTAAGATGAATAAGCTAAAAGTACTTCTATTCTAACCTAATAAGCAAATATGAACTAAAATAAGCCAGGGTAAACAAGCAGATAAGTACAAAAAGGAAAATAAGCTCTATGCTACAAATGGCACACAAAACAGCCTAAGGGCACTTTATGGGCTTAATTTTAAGCCCCTCGAGGGATCCTTATGGCAATGCAGCTTATACCACTAAAAACTTTGGCTTATGGGCTATCCAAAACAACAATGAGAAAATAGTTTGAATATTAAATAAGCTAGGAAAAAGCTTCATGAAAATGCTATTTTTCAAAATTTATATAAGACTTAACCCTTCTTTTTTTTACTTTGAAAAAGACAACTTTTGAGTTTAAAATTAGATAAGCAAACAGATCCTTATAAATATATGACCTCAAAACAGATGGAGTTTGGACATCAAAGAACTAATATCAATAATCAAAACTAAGATTGAAATCAAGGATAAGCCAAAAATTAAAATTGAAAAAGACTGTTTTTAACTAAATGACACTTAACTACTTTTGTTGACAGTTTTGAATAAAATACAAGAAAACCAAAAGGGGACTTATCTACTGCATTAGGACACTAAAAAGACTCTAAAACAAGTTTCAAAAGATCGTTTTAAAAGGCTTAATCTAATAATCACTTATGGACTGTTTTGATCCAACAGTTTTAAAGGCTACTTAGAAAAACTCAAAAACAAACTCAAAGACTTTAAATATAGGAAAAACAGACCAAAAACAACTTAAAACTTCTTGCCAAAGATGGCCAAATGACCTAATGGTTTTTAAAAAAAATATTTTAACCCGTTTGACCCACTATCCCAAACACCCCTTAAGATTTTAAAATCACTTTTTAAGCTTGGAAAACACTGATTTAAGCAAGTTTTTTGTAAAACAGATAACAAACAAATAGTATTAAGCAATAATAAACACAAAAAACACAAGGATAAGCAGTTAAATAAGCAAACAAGGAATAAGCATACAAAAGGCAAATAAAGGCAGATTCACATAAAACCTCAAACAAAAGGCATAATATCAAAAAGTAAGCATACACAAGCATAAAGCAACACAATAAGCAACAATAAGCATAAAATAAGCAGGAAATAAGCATTGCTACAGTAGAATGCAAAAAAATTCAAAAGTGAAACTTACAAAGATCCTTAGCTTATGTCAATGCAATAAGCTTTCATAAAGCTTAAAACCTTTCATATGTGCTTACCATAAGCTCTAAACCAAGGCCATCCCTTATAAACCTTGCTCCTTTGCTTTCTTGACAGATTCTTTGGAATTTTTTTTTTTGGATTTTTGACTTTTTTGACAGAAAATGAAACAAGCTTTGATATAAACTTTAATGACTTAAAAAAACTTATATATGAGCTTAAAACAGGTATTTAAATGACAATAAGCTTAAATGACAATATTTAAAGAAAACATGTAAATGCATAAAAGTAAATGACAAGTAATTAAAAGATTGAAATTTAAATGACAATTTAATTAAGAAGACAATGTATTAAAATGGTACAAATATTGGTTACAAGCTTTTGCCTTGAACACAAAAATTCGACAAAGACTAACTAAGCTATTCTAGTCCTATTTATAAGAAGTCTTCCATGCCTTGAG